>JAFEMH010001060.1:455000-546960 GCA_022495995.1 Adenophora triphylla var. japonica
AAATGTTGTTTTAGCATTTTTGATATAAAAAATAAAAAACAATTATTATACTTTCTTTGTTTCAAAATAAATAGTCTTTGAACTTTGATTAAAAAGGTAATTTGAGTATCTTAATAATATTTTAAAAATTGTTATTGATACACAAATAGAAACATTATTCATTACTATTTTTAAATTTTCATCAAGATAAATAATTTATTACTAAAAGTTGGTTAAAGTTCAACTTCATTGATCAAGTGCGATATATATATTCTGATAAAAATAAATATTTTTATTAATTGATCTCATCTATATTGTGCCTCACAATAAAAAAATTAGTAAATTGAAAAAAAATATCAATAAAAGAGTAAAAAAGTAATTTGAATATTTTTTTTACCTAAAAACGATAATTATTTTGAATTAAAGATTTAATCAATAAATGATAAATATAATCTAAAAATGATTTAAACAAATTAAAAATTTGACTTTAGAAATAACTATATGATATACATTTTACAAAAAAAATAATATACTTTATTAATACCAAATGAATTACATAGTAAATGTACTAGTTTTGGTGTTTTTTTTAAAAAAAAAAGTGGACAAAACAAAAAAAAAACGTCTTTTAAAACCGTTACATGAAAAAATAAAATAGTTAAATATCCTCCATTTCAAAATAAATGCTCAAAATATATTGAAATTTGCTTCTAATCAAAATCAAAAAACAAATATTAAAACAATGAGCATTCATTTGATACAAAAGTACTCCCTCTGACCACTATTACAAGTTAAAAAAAAATGACTTTTCTTTTCCTCAAATATAAACAACCCTAGTCATTTTCAATATAAAAATTTATTAAATGCAACTGTATTTAATACTCTTATCAAAAATATCATAATTAAATATTTATTTTTAAAAACAAGTGGATATTTATTATATACTCCCTCCGTCCCGATAATTGCTTCACCCTTTTGGGATGGACACACAAATTAAGGAAATTGATGAGTAAAGAAAATATTGTGAGTGCAATCTATAGTATAAATCACAACTCTCCGTGAACAGTACAATGAACAGTACCACATGCCAAATTTCTCATTTTGCCATCACTAAGTTGTCCATTTCCCATTTTGCCCTTAAAAAAAAAATTAAATTAAAAAAAAAAAATGTGTCCTCGGACACGGGCTTTTACTAGTAGTAAAATAAGAGAGAGAATGAGTGAAGGAAATAGTAAATTTGAAAAATGTTGTGAGTGTAATAGTAAAATAGGAGAGAGAATGAGTGGGTGGAATAGTAAATATTTTTTGCCATTTTAGAAAAGGTGAAGCTTTAAACGGGACACCCGTTTTGGCAAAAAGTGAAGTTATTAATGGGACGGAGGGAGTATATAATATGAAGATATATTAGTAATTTAAATAATTTTTTTATAAAATCAAGATAACTAAGTGCATTTTCAAAGAGAAAAAAAAATTATTAAGAACCAAAGAATTCAGTATATAAATACAGTAATTACTTATATTAGGTATATGGTGAAGGAACCGTGGCGTAAGAATGAGGGACCCACCCAAAACAATAATATTCTACTAGTACTAATATAAATAGTCTAGAAATTAGGGAATTCAAATAGGCATTAATCATTACATTTCTACCTTTTACTAAAAACAATGAAAAAATATTGTGCAAATAGAATTTTGAATGTGCAAATAGAAATACCCTTTAAAAAGCGTTGTGAGTAGAGAGAAGTGGGTCCCATTTCCATTTTGGAAAATTATTGATTATTGTGGGACACCAAAAAAAAAAAAATTCGATATTATTGTGGGACGGAGGGAGTATTTATAATCTATAGTATAAATGAGGGAAGGTTGGCACTGTTCCATGAACAGTTTCATCTGTCAACTTTACCGTTTTGTCCTCATTATTTTGTCACTTTTCCATTTTGCCCTCCCTTTAAAAAAAAAATCGTTTTTTCTTTTTTTAAAAAAACACACACATACCCACACTTTCTCTCTCTCTCTCTCTCTCTCTCTCTCTCTCTCTCTCTCTCTCTCTCTCTCTCTCTCTCTCTCTCTCTCTCTCTCTCTCTCTCTCTCTCCATTCAGTTTGAATTTCAAAATGGAGGAAATATTTGGTCCATTTCACATTTTGTCCAAAAAAAAAAAAAATTTAATTTAATTTTTTTTTTATTTAAAAAATTAAAAAAAAAAAAACAAAAAACGCGACTCGACACTGCCAGGCTAGTGTATTTATAATGCTGAGCCAATCCAAAAGAGGACATTAAACCAAACAGCACAAAAAAGCACAAAAAGAAATGCCTAGCCATTCACCCAAGTCTCGGCCCATGTGCAATGTAGTCAAAACAAATCATAATTTACCAAAAGTCAACCAGGCTAGTTAATTCCATTTGGTGCGGTCGCCCTTTTTTAAGGTGCGATCGCTCTTTGTCCGGTAATCTAGTAATCCGGAATTGACACTACCGGATTATCTTATTCCGGAATTATGAATTCCGGATTTCATAAAAAAGTGTTATTTTGGTATATATTATTTTTAGAATATTATTTTGGTATATAAATTTTTAAAAATCAATATTTTGAAAAAAAAATCGTGAGATTAGCCCGAGATTATAGTGTGAAATAATAGTCTGTTTTGTCCGTTTTATCTTGGGAGGCGAACGTACAAAACAACTTTAATCACAACTCGGTGGGGGCGAATTTGTATTAATGAGAGTGTGTTACACACGACTCAGGCAATATAAATACAATAATCCTACGATTATTTCTTTTTGTTTAAGTTTATGTTGTAAATTTTATCAATAAATATATTGTAATTTTTTTCTTTTTTGTGATTATTGTAAAATTTTGTCTAACATCAATTTTGTTGTCTCTTTTATATTTTTAGTTTTTATTTAGAAATCATGAGGCTGGATTGAGTAAAATCCAACAAACCCTAATCGCTGAAACGGCGAGTGTGTTAAATCACTCAATTGCAGAAGCGGGTCGCCAGAATCACGTAGAGGACGATCTGAAACAGGGAATTGCTGGTGCAGTTCCAATTCCTTCTGAAGATGGGAAAGAGGATGTGATTGAAGCTGGTTGCTAATGTTGAAATTTGAATCTGAGTTTTGTTTAAATTTTGGATGTTGAATCTTTTTTTTTTTTTGTTAATGGTGATGGTAGGCAGTGAGTTGGACTGGACTGATGGTGGGGATGATCATGGTGGTGGTGGTGGTGATACCAGTAATGGATATAAATAAATAATTTTTTTTAATCGTAAAATATTTCTTTTATTTTAGCACTAAATATTTTTTTTGAACATAGCACTAAATAATTTAACAATTCAAATTTTTTTTATTATAAAAATAATATTATTTAGGGTCTAATTTTTTAACAGTGCACTGAAAGTATGATTTTCATAATAATATTTAGGAGGTTTATTTTAAATTTATTACTTTACCTCTTTACAATCTTTAAATGATAGTTAGGGTCTAAATTTTAGTATTTGACACTTTCACCCCTTGACTTCCAAATGAGCAATGTGATGTGTCAACAAAGTCAAAAAATGCCACATCACCTAGTTAACGGGGTTTTAACGGTAAACAGACGAAAGGTTGAAATAATCAATAAAACAATAGTTTACTGACTCTTAATTAAAAAAAAATTAGTTTTAGTATGTAACGATAAAAACTAAACTAATTGAGTGAAGAAAAAGGTACTTTTCTTGTACTGTGTACAGGTTACAAAACTATTACAATTATAACTGAAATTTGAAAGAACAGAAAGTAAAAACAGAATATAAAATTATAATAATAAACGCACATTGAATTTTGTTCGAATTGTGTGTAACACACTTTGCTTAATACATATTTGCCCCCTCACCGAGCCGTGTTTGATGTTAGATCGGACGTTTGACTCTCAGAAGTAAACAAATGGCCCAGATAGTTTTTACACACTAGAACCTCTTGCAAATTGAAGGTATGCCTAGATAGAATCACCACGAAATGCGAATGCAGGAAGCCAAAGGAAAGCAGCAGGCAATAAGAAACGAGAGAGTGGAAGGACAGATTGCAAATTGGAGTATCAAATGGCTTGTGGGAGTCTCCATTTAAACTGTTCAAGTACTTTAATTCAAAAAAATTGAAATGAATTAGGAACCCAAAGAGACTGTAGTTACAAGTCTGCACAATAATATTTGGATTCAATATCGGACCGTTCAACTTCATTCTGTCTGTTTCAGTTTCGAATCCAAAAAATAAAAAGCAAAAGGCTAGCTTGTCAGAATAGGCTATATTGGGGCCACATTCGTGTCCGCAGGACGCGCACACATATGAGTTTGGTAGGCCGAAGTACGTTTGGACCTCGATATACACCCCTTGCGCACCCGTGCACGATAGAGAGTCTCTATGACACACAATCATACCCTTCATCAAAGTGTAGGAGTATAAAAACTACCTTGCTTTTACATTCCTTTCCAATGTGGGATAACCATATTTTCCAATTCCAACCCACTTACTTTGACCCTTCATATCTCATTCATCCTTTAACCAATTCGGACAAATGAATAATCGATTTCCATATTATCATGGAGTAGAACCCAAACCCACAATTAATTTGGTCATTTGACAAATAACCCATCTAGGAAAATTCTCAATATTTCCTTCACACACCTAATTTTTCCAACAATTCCCCACATGAATGAAATAATCTGGAAATGGTGCTAATATTTGGCAGACGAAAACTTGCATACGATAGATGTGGAAATGTCCATTGAATCTTCGCTTGTACAAGCATATTTACTCTACTAGTAAGTCGATAGATGCGATGTTCTTGAATCGTTATACTTTTTGTGTAGCCGATCATATGTTTGACAGAAGTATCATCCTAACATACTTCACTTCTCATATCTATGTTCATTTATGGTCCTAAACATACGCCTGATTCTGCGAGAGAGTCTAAGAGTTGAGCCTCACACAATAATCCTCGAAGTGGCCCCACTTGTCTCTCACATATGTGATTTCTTAAAGGTAACTCGTATTATCCCGCTTGAATTTACGACATGTAAGAATCATTAAATGCCATAGGCTTATCCTTGTCCTTTCGAGATGTCACTAATAGGAATGAACTTGGGGTGGTTCCCCCCACAGTGACGCTACAAGTCTTTAACAGTTAGATGGTCCCATTGAATCTCTTTCTTGGGATCTCCAGACATCTAGATTGGTTTTCCACCGTGTTTAACTTTTAAGAGGCTTAAGTCCCATTCCCCTCGTCGAGCTTTCAACTAACTCTCTATTTAACCCTTGGTTAATGGATCCGCTATATTTTCCTTTGACTTAACATAGTTAATGGATATTATACCAGTTGAGAGTAGTTGTCTAATGGTATTATGTCTTTGACGTATGTGTATAGACTTACCATTATACATATGATTTTGTGCCCTTCCAATCGCTGATTGGCTATCGTAATGTACATATATGGGTGGCACAGGTTTTGTCCATCTTGGAATATCTTCTATAAATTGGCGTAGCCACTCGACTTCTTCACCACATTTGATATAAACTCATATTTCATTGTGGATCTAGCTATAACCGTTTAGTTGAAATATTTCCATGAATAGCTGCTTCTGCTAATACGAATACAAATCCGCTCGTATACCTTGAGTCTTTTATATCAAGTATCGAATTAGCATCGCTATATCTTTTAATTACTACTGGATGTCTAGTATAGTGTAATACATAATCTCGAGTATATCTTAAGTACCTTAGTACTCATTATACCATTCTAATGGTCCGCTCTAGGATTACTTGTATATCGACTTATTTTTTTAACCGTGTAAGCAATATCTGGCCTTGTACAACTCATCAGGTATATTAGACTTTCAATGATTCTCGAGTATTCAACTTGAGAAACTACCTCACTTCTGTTCTTTGATAGATATTGACTCATGTCTATTGGGGTTCTAGCAGTAGCTAAGTTACCCTTGCTGAATTTATCAAGAATTTTATCCACATAATGTAACTGGCTCAAAGCAAGTCCATTTGATATTCTCAAGATTTTCACTCCAAGGATTACATCGTCTAAACCCATATCTTTCAAGTCAAACTTAGAGTTCAAAATATCTTTTGTGTATTTAATCATTTTATCGTAGCTATTTATGATAAGCATGTCGTCTACATAACATAACGACACAGAATAACACAACCATTTTCCGTGTTTTTAACATAGATAAATTTGTCACATCCATTTATTTTAAATCCACTTTCCATCATGTATTGATCAAATTTTTGATGTCATTGTTTCAATCCATATAATGAATTTGCTAATTTTCACACTTTCTATTCTTGCCCCGATGCTGAAAATCCTTCGGGTTGTTTCATGTAAATTTCATCCTCTTCTAACTCCCAATTTAGAAAGACAGTTTTAACATCCATTTGATGTACTTCATGATTCTGAAATGCTGCAATTGCAAGTACAATTTTTATAGATGTTATTTTGTAATCGGAGAATATGTATCAAAGTAATCAATGGATTCCTTTTGCTTGTAATCTTTAATTTCAAGTCTTGTCTTATACTTGTCAATTGTTCCATCCGTCTTCATTTTTCTTGTAAGAATCCACGTATATCCTAGTGACTTACTTACCGGAGGAAGATACACTAGTTCCCAAGTGTGATTTTATAAAATGGAATCAATCTCACTTTTTATGGCTTCTTTCGACAAAGGTCCTTACGAGGAGCTCACAAATTCTTTATAACTGTGTAATTCACTTTCAAGCATGTAGGCTAATTTTTCTATCGTATCTCATTTGCTACGTCGAAGTTCCACCTCTTCTTCATCATTTCCATTATGATGAGTTTCTTCTTCTACTTCTTTTTCTATTGAATCATGTACCCTTTTGGATGAGCTTGCCCCAACTCTTTTACACAAAAAAACATTCTCAAAGAAATAAGTATTTCTTGATTCCATTATACTATTCTTGTGTATATCTTGAATTTCGATTCATGCACAAGAATCTATAAGCAATACAGTTGTGAGCATAACCAATAAATATGCAATCAGTGATTTTTTGTCCAATTTTCATCTTTTTAGGAGGTGGTATTGAAACATTTGCAATACACCCCCAAACTCTCATGTATTGATATGATGACACTCTTGCATGATATAATTCATCGGGGTTTTCGCTTTTTTCCTTTCGAGACATTTTATTTAACTCATAGTTCGCCGACAATACATCTTCTCCCCACATGTTATTAGGTAACCCCGAACTTATTAACATGGCATTCATCATATCCTTTAAAGTTCGATTGTTGCGTTCGGAAAATCCATTGAATTTAGATGTATAAAGTGGCATTGTTTCATGTTTTATTCCATGTTGGACACAAATACCCTCAAATGGAAATTCATACTCACGATCACTTCTTGTCACCTTTATTTTTTTGTTGAAGTTGATTTTCAACTTTATTTTCATAGAGAACAAATTTCTCTATATCCTGATCTTTACTTTTGAGAAAGTACACATAACAATATTTTGTGCTATCATTAACAAAAGTCATTAAATACTTCTTGCCCCCATATGATTGTTTTTATTTGAAGTCAAATAAGTCTGTGTGAACCAACTCAAGTAGTTCATTATTCTTATAATATAATGGAATGGACTTCTTGTTAATTTTGCCTCTACACAAGTTTTACATTTATGTTTGTAGTATATTTTAAATTTTGGTATGCAATTCAAGTTAATTAATCTATGTATAGTATATAATTAATATGTCCTAATCTATCATGCCACAAATTGGAAGACTCAAGCAAAATGAAGAGTTATTCATTTCATTGCTTTTGGGCTTAACAACCATTACATTTTCTTCCACAACTATTACACTTAGCTTGAATATACCATCATTGACATACTCTTTTTCTACAAATATTTCACTCTTAGACAGAATAACATCGTAATCAAACATAATACAAAACCATGCTTAATCAAAAGCGATCCGGACACCAAATGTTTCCCGTTATCGGGCACATAGAGCACATTATTGAGAGTCAACTCTTTTTCGGAAGTCATTTTGAGCACCACCTTCCCTTAACCTTTGACGTCAAAAGTGGCTAAATTTCCCATGAACAATTTTCACCATTTTCAAGGGCTTCAAAAATACTAAACATGTCTTTGTTGGAGCACATATGCTTATTTGCACCAGTGTCAATCCACCACTGGTTTGGATTTGAACCCACCAAATTCACCTTGGAAATTACCGACGCCAAATGCAAATCAAAAACTTCATTTCAGATGATATCAAGCACTTTTGCTTGCTTTCTTAGCTTTCTTCACTCGAAATACTTGTGCCCCACAATACCACAGTTGTAGCAAGTTCCACCAAACTTCTTCTTGGAGATTTCTTCCTTTGGCTTCAAACAAGAACTTTTCACTGGCACAAATTTGGTTTTGGCCTTGACTTTACCCTTGGAGCTATCACCATGCTTCACCACATTTGCTTTCGCCACAAGAAGATGATTCAACTTCTTTTTCGTAATTCTATTATCTTCCTCAATTTGAAGACGAATAGCAAGCATTTCCACAATCATTTCCTTTTGTTTATATTTAAGATAATTCTTGAAATCCTTCCGAGTAGGAGGCAATTTTTCAAATATAGCCTCTACTTGAAAACTTCCACTAATCACCATTCCCTCGGCATGAATTTCATGTATTATTATTTGCAATTCTTCCACTTATCTTTTAACCGTTTTAGAGTCCACCATTTTGTAATCGAGAAAGCAGTCTAAAATGAATTTCTTTGTGCACGGGTCATCGATTTTGTACTTATCACTACTAGAAATTGATGTATTAGGGTCAACAAAATGCCGACCCTAAAAGCCCATTTACCGTCCCTAAATGTATTTAGGTCGGCCTTTGGGACGGGAAACATGGGTCCTAAATAACATGCGACTCAAAAAGTTTAGGGTCCCCCGTCACCGTCCCAAAAGTTTAATTAGGTCTACTATAACAGACCTTATTTCCGACCTTAAAAAGTAAAGGGGACATTTTAATTTTAGCGGTAAAAATTGGAGGGAAACTGATTTTTGGTGGAAACCTGTTTTAGCCAACCGATTAGAATTTTAAAAAGAAATGTACAATACAACCAACAATTATGGACGGAAAGTTAGTTTACTAAAACAAATTCAACACAGGCATACTGTATACTGTATATGATTGAGCCAAATCGACAACAATAACAAATCAATTTATTAAATAATGTTGAATCATTTGTACATCATCATACTTATTCAAATTTTAAAATACTAAGATTAAAAAAAAAGTATGTCTAGTACTAGTTAAATTAACTCCATTGCATATAACTTGGGCCAATAAATCTGCATCTTTCCATCATGTTCTTCAATGAAACTTGAATCCCACTACTAACACATGAAACCTGAAAAGGATGACACATATATATTAATGTTAATTTAACAGTGACTTCAAGTGTTGGCTTAATAAATACGAATAAAGGGACAGATGAGGAAAAAAACATCGAGCAGCACGGCTTTGTCAGAATAAAGCCCTATCGGCAATAAATAAAATATCATAGATGGGTCACTGCCACACTTCTGATACATTATAATACACAACCGAACTTGGAGAATCTATTATTCAAGTATATAACACATCAAAGCAGAATTGCATGGTACATGTATTTGTGAATAGATAGAGTGCTTACCATCATTGTCATCGGGCATGTTAAAGTCATCTTCATATTCAGCAACATCATCATCAATGTTCTACACAAAAGTTCAGACTTTTGAACTCACTAATCCATATTTTATATCACAAATGGTGATCATAGAGACTAAAGATTTTGCTGAGAGGTGAACTAGAATAAACCTTCTTTGGGTAAGGTAAAAAGTCCTGTGCAATTTGATATCAAGGTCCCAAGTTGATAGGAATCAGTTATATACATAAAAGAAATGTGTGCACATGATTTATGGTTCATCAGTGTTGATGATTAGTTAGAAATAGCCTTAAATAATGACATTAATAATGGAAATATAGCAATTTACATAAGTATAATGATTCATGAATATGTCCTACCTGTCTTCCCCTCATTCTAAGACCAGAGGAGCTACCTTGAGAATCAAACCATATATATATGCACAAATCTGGGCTGCAGTAACTGAATTGTCATAAAAAAATTGTTGTTTCCCTTTAGAATAAGCAATAATACTTCAATTCAAAGAGGATTAAATTTTTTTTGAACAAGTCAAGAATGCAAGGGAACAATATTTGTAGTGCCATCTACTTGATGGGAAAAATGAAAGAATTAACGAACCCAATCGATGAGCTTTAGGATAAACAACTATACCGGCGTTCAAGAAGGCATTGGAGTCTCATCTTCTCCTCTCAACAGAACCAGATGATTTTTCTTGATGTATTGGAATCAGTAAATAATCTTATTTGCAAAAATACAAAAAGGATTGAGTCTTACCTAGTCGCATGAAAGAACAATTATTCATGAATCACCTTGAATTGCCCCCTTATCCAAAACTCGATGTTTTGAATCACTAGGGTTTAGCTAGAGACGAATCATGAAGGCCTAGAGACGGAGAGGAACAACTCTTTCGATCTCTGAACTCTTTACTAAAAGTATGGAATCTGTATCTTTCTGCAAACTATTTTTCAGCAAGCTTTATGTCTTCATATGGAATCATCTTCAAGCACCGAAAGTAAGTACTGAAAATACACTGAAATCACTAACACACAATGAAATCACAGACTTACTGAAATCAATAATGGATACACTGAAATCACTAATTCAAGCACTGAAATAACACGCAAACATGCCCTAAAATCACACACACTAACTGAAATCATTCACATACTCACTGAAATTACTCACACAATCACTTCACACTCCAAAATTATAGATGCATATTCTTTAGTTAAAAATCCCCAAAATTCTAGCAAAAAAAATCAAATTCAAACAATTATCAATTTTAAATCCCTAATTCAAATGTAAAATATTGAGGGGGGGGGGGGGAGAGATACATGTCGGTTGTACAAATCGTTGTCGTCTAACTCGCGGGGATGACCGTTCGGTAACTGTTTTGGGAGAGGAGATGGCTTGGAGGCACTCTGGAAATGCGATGCCTGGGCCGCAGTCGGCTAGAGAAAGTAAGGGAGAATAGTAGGGGAAGACGTAAATGAGAATTGCACCGTAGTCCTCTGCGTCTCATACGCAATAATTTGAGAGGAATATTTAGGGTTTGCGTAATAGCAAACCTAGAGAGAGGATAGTGGGAGTGGGGTTGAAATGTGGGTTTCGCATTTTGGAAGGGATTGTATTTGAGCTTTTTGCTCAATTAAAATTTGAGAATTTTGAAGGCCCACCTTTTACTCATATTAGGATGGCGTTGTAGCCGGCTGACTTATTAAGTGGATAATAGGGACTTTCTTATTATCCCGACTCAAAAGAATCGGTCCCTAAAAGTATCTTTTTTTGTAGTGTATATTTCAAGGACTTCCATAATTCCTTTATTGTTTTCTTCGTACTATAAACATTATGCAATGAGTCTGATAACCCATTTAGAATATAGTTGCGGCACAAGAACCTGCATGATTCCAAGCATCAACCGCAGTAACGGCTTGCACGTCGGTCTCATTCTTACCCAACTATGGCGAATCTTCCTTAAAAAACATCTCCAAGTTCAAGGTAGTCAAATAGAGCATCTTTTGTTGTCATCGCTTAAAGTCTTGGCCAACAAATTTTTTCGACTTCTCACAATCGTGAGCCAAAATAGATTGGACAACCACATTCCTTAAAGGATTGGTTTCCATATGAAGCGCTTCCTCCAACAAAGAGAAATTTGTCTTAAGATTGTTACAAAACTATTACAATTATAACCGAAAATTGAAAGAAACAAAAAGTAAAAACATAATACAAAATTATAACAGCAAACCGTAGCGTTGAATTTTGTCTGAGTCGTGTGTAACACACTCTGCTTAATACAAATTCACCCCCTCACCGAGTTGCGCTTGTAGGATTCTCCATTTAAACTGCTCAAGGTGAAGGTGCTTAAATTCAAAGAATTAAAATGGGAACCCAAAGAGACTGTAGTTACAAATATGCACAATAATATTTGGATTCAAGTCCGTTTCAGTTTCGAATCCAAAAAATTAAAGAAAAAGTCTAGCTTGTCTGAGTAGGCTATTTCGGTGCAGGAGACACGCACACACATGCATTCAGTAGCCCGAAACACATTTAGACCTTGATTCGCACCATCCCCTACGAACCCGCGAGAGAGATCTTCTATTACACACAATCATAACCTTCATCAAAGTGTAGGAGTGTATAAACTACCTTGCTTTTACATTTCTTTACAATGTTGGGATAACCACATTTCCCAATTCCAACCCACTTAGTTTGACCCTTCATATTTCATTCATCCGTTAACCAATTTGGACAAATGAATATTCAATTTTCATGTTCTCATGGTGTAGAACCCAAATCCCTAATTTATTTTGTCATTCGACAAATAATCCATATAGGAAAATAATCAATCTTTCCCACACACACTCAATTTTTTCCAACAGTAGCATTTTTCCACAAACAGCAACAAAACCTTTTATCTTATGAATGCTATGGAGTATGATCAACAACAAAAATGGACATATTTCGGGAAGAAAATTATATTACATACCAACTTGTGTATTTACCTCAATAAGAAGTTGTGGGATGTTCAATGAATGTATTATTCTTCGGTTCCAAAATAATTAATATTGTACTATAGATGCATGTAAAGTTAGTTCTTTATTTTTCTTTCTAGTGACTTTGGGTAGTGATTTTAAAATTTTATAAGTGATACTCTTTCCATCTCTAAACTAAATAAATGTCTAAATTTTACTTTGAAGGGCATTTGCTTAGAAGTTAAACTAATCATTCTTAATAATATAAAATCCTCAAAGATCTCGCTATATTGGATCGCAAGTCTAAGGTGAATTAAAACTAGTTTTGATGAAAAAGGATTTAGTAACTTCCCGCAATTTCATACATTCATTTTGGGACAAAAAATTACGGATTCGGACATTTAGGCTCCGTTTGTTTCACGTAAAATGCTTTACGAAAAATGATTTCCGTAAAATAACTCATTTTATGGTGTTTGGTAACTACAAATAAAAAAAGTCAATGTAAAATATTTTCAAGTCAACGGAAAATAACTCGTTTTTTGGAGGAAAACAACTTACCGACCTTGTCCTCGGTAAAACATTTTCCAAGCCCGCTGTCTCTCCCGTTTCTCTCCTCCAGGTACGCCATTTTCTTCCCTTCTTTTCCTTTCTATTCCCCTTTTTCGTTGATTCTTATCCTTTCTCTTCCTCGTCGACATCGTTGATTTTCTTCACTTCCCGGAGAAACATTAAACCCCTTTCTCTCTCTAGAAAATGATCAAAATGCTCCCTGCCGGCAGAAACTGACCCCGATTCCGACGACCACTCGTGGCTAGTTGTGAAATTCGATGGCGAGTTTGTTGTCCCAAGGGAGTAAGCTTAGGGATTTCGGTTCGTTGACCCTAATTTCCCGATGCACAGAATGGGGATACAAATCAAGGGTTTCCATTCTACAAATGCTTGCGATTTGGGTTAGTTTTACCCACCTTCTTTCCAATAGAAATAGTCTGGTTTTATTTACCATTTTATCATGAAGAAATTTTATACAGATTTCAATTATGAAATGCTTGGGATTTGGGTTATTATTTGGTTTTACCAAACACCGAAAAATATTTTACGAAAAACATTTTTAGATTTACCAAACAAGTTTATGTCATTTTTCGAAAAACGATTTCATTTTCTTGAAAACATTTTACGGAAATCATTTTTCGTAAAACATTTTTCGTGAAACAAACGGAGCCTTATTTAGGAACAGAAAACATGAGCATGAATGCAAGAGATCAGATCATCAAGAAAACAAAAGAAAATATATCTGAACACACGATTCTATTGGAAAAAATTGGTCACTAATTTGAATGAGAAATTGATTTTCTCTTGTTGAATGAAATCTAAGTTGTAACCTTTGGGTTTGTGTATCTTTAACCTCATATTACAATTCCATACAAGAATTTAGTGACTTTAAATTTGGGTTGGTTGTTACAAGAATAAAATGGTTTAATTGTTTTAGCCCTTATTCTTGGAGTGAATTCTCTCATAAAGGTAGAGAGTGTAACCACCAAAGTCATAATTTGAAAGGTTAATTATTTAAGATTAATGTCAATTAATCCTTCCTTTCCTACATGTTTATATCAATGTTTTGTCTCATTTCTTGGCGTGGTTGCTACGGTGGAGGGATGAAAAGAGATGGGAAACTGAGGAAAAGGAGGAAATTTCCAGCACGGTTTTGCAATGACCAGCTGTGGTAAAATTGAAATTCCTGATTTGTTAATCGTTGAATCGAGCTCAAATTTGGTGAGCAAGTTTTATACTCATAGAAAACATTCTTAATGGTGGAGATCGAATTCTAATATTCGTATATGAAGATATAAAATTCGCAAAAGAGTAGTTTTTGTGAATTAAAACACTAATAATAAGTTCTCTTGTTTAATGAGATCAATCAATGTTAAATATATTGATCGGCCCATGACATCAAAGATGTTGTAACAATTGTATAAACTAGTTGTGGATATGCAACATCTAATGTTTATATAATAGATGGGATGTCTTTTATGGTTCCCGAGAATCATAGTGAGAAATATTGAAAAGTTCGTTGGAATTAAGTTGAGAATATGAACATTGAAAGATGTAGTTATTAGCGTTGCATTTCATCAATGATGTATTGACAAAGATAATAGGTGATGGATATGATTTCATCGATCCAAATGATATGTTTCTAATCTTATTTTCTGCTCAAAGTTGGAAATTTGATGTCTTTTCTAATGGTTTTATAAGTACTGGGGCTGAATTGCAATTGGACAGAATAGGAAGGAATTCAGATGAAAATTAGTTAGGAGCGACTGCACCCCTGAATGGGGGTGGCCGCACCAAAGAGGCAAAAGAATGAGAGCGATTGCGCAAAGGAATGGAGCGAATGCGCAGTATGGGAAGAAACTCAGCGCGATCGCGTGTTTGAAGGAAGGGAGATCGCTCGCAAGACTGATCGGCGGATTTGGAGTGAACTGAGTAAGGGTTTCCGGATCCTAGAAGGATGGTAACAGAATCCTTGGCTGCAAATAACATCCCTCTTCCCCAAGTACAAATTCTATCCATAGATTAGGTTTTGTATCATCTTTTTCATAGTATACTTCATAGTTAGGTTTTACAAGTTTTGAAGACAAGGATTTCAAGGTTTAATTCCAGGTTTTTATTCTTTTATTTTTATGGTCCTTAGTGGCTAATATTTGATACATGGATTAGGTGATTAACAATTGGATCTTTATGCTAAGGTTTTAATTCTTTTTATCTCTTTCTCATTCGTGTTCTCCTCAACATTCTTAAAGATTATTATTTCAATTGTATGTTAATATACTTTTGGCCTTTAAATTTACTTAGGTATAAATTGTTGCACTCATGTGGATGATTAATACACTAACCATTGTTGAGAAGATTAGATTCAATTGACAACAGACCAAGAAGTCAAACGAATCTAGGTTGTTATGTTCTTATGTTTTGTATTGAATCTATTGAATGTTTGTATCGAATTTACAGAGGATATCAACAAGATAGAGATATTAGGGTTGCAATCCGCACACCAAACGTCTCAACCCTATATTTTGTAAACAAACCCTTGAATGAGATTGATCTATTTTATTCCCTTTAATTAGCATAAAGTGATAATTGTTATTTTTCCCAATCCATAAATCCCTTGTTTCCTTGTTATCTTTATTTGCTTTAATTTTTGCTTTCTTAGTTAATCACTTAATCAAATCAAAAACCCCTTTGTTAATTCTAAACTAATAAAATATACTTGTTACACAACATTCCCTTTGAATTCGACCCTTCCATTATACATACTAATACATTAATAAACTATTGCACTTGCTAGATAATTTAACAAGAGGGAGAATTCTTCCATCAAGTTTTTGGCACCGTTACCAGGGACTTGTGTTGCGAACAAGTTAATTTTGTTAGTGTATGCTTGATCGACGTTATTTGATTCCTACCTTGGAGTCATTGAAAGACGACATTGATAAATTAGGTCGGCATCTGAAAGAGATTGAATTAAAAGAGGGCAATCCCCTCAAAAGTGACCTAAATCCTTCTACCATCGGGGTAGAAGAGGAAAAAGCCGCGATGGCAATCCCACCGGCTAAAACAATGCAGGACTTTTGTCATACCAAAGTTGATACCTCCATATCTTGTATTGTGATAACTGAGGAGGCAAAGAACTTGGAAGTCAATGGTCAATATTTTAATATGTTGCCCATTTATCAAGGCCTACGGGCTGAGGACCCTTTAACTTTCTTGCGTGAGTAAATGATGATAGTATCTCACTTTCCGGGTAAAGTAGGTGTAACTGATAAACAAATTAGATTAAAGTGCTACCCCTATAATTTGAAAGGGGAAGCCAAAACATGGTTTATGATATTGATACCTAGAAGTATTAGCACGTGGGATCAACTGCATGATGTGTTTCTTTAAAAATATTATCCCCATCCCACGTTTGCTAACATAAGGCAAAAGATTATAGGATTTACCCAAGATGTAAGTGAGCCTTTTCATGAGGCTTGGGACAAATTTAAAATGATGTTAGTGCAATGTCCCCATCACAATTTTCCCTTACCCTTGCTAAATAAAACTTTATATGATGGCTTGAATCCTGTTAATCAAGCCATGGTGAATAATGCAGCGGGGGGCACACTAGGAGCCAAAACCCCCCAAGAAACTCATGCTTTTTTTGAAATGTTGGGTACTAATTTCCAACAAAAGAGTACTATGGGTAAGGATAGGGGAGTACATGAGTTGGAAGCTAATGATAATTGGGCTAAGCAAGTATCTCAATTAATTGTTATGTTTAATGCTAAAGGCACTTCTCCCAGTGCTAATGTTGTTCAAGATGCTTGTTATATATGTGGTTTACATACTCATGATACTAAATTTTGTCCTAGTGGTGCACAATTTATTGCTAATGATCAACATGTACATGCACTAAATGGATACAACTGAGGCCCGCCTCCGCAAAACAATCCTTATAGTAACACCTACAATCCGGGGTGGAGGAATCATCCCAACTTTTCATGGGGAGGTAATCAAGATAATAAAAATAAACCCCTACATACTCCACCCCAAGGGAAATTTGAGACTAGAAAAAATCCATGGGAAGAGGCCATGGAAAGAATGAGGTTGGAGCAACAACAAGAATCAAGGCAACATAGTGCCGCCATCAAAAAGCTTGAAACTCAAACATGGCAACTTGCTGAAGCCTTTCAAAGTCACAAGCACGAAACTTTTTTGAGTCAATGACATCAAGCAATGTATATATCCACACTTTGGAATGGCAAGGTGGTAAATAATGAGGTTAGTTCTCATTCATCTTCTTCCTCTCCTCCTCCTATTTCTACGAAAGATGCTGAAAAGAGTACACATAGATTGGGGGGAAATCCCAAAGATACTTATATACCCCCAAGCCATATGTACCATTGGTGCCCTTTCCCGGTCGATTGATGAGACATAAAATAGAGCATCAAATGAAAGAGTTGATGAAGATGTTCTCAAAGTTAGTATAAATCTCCTATTTGCTTAATGTGATTAATAACATTCTTGCCTATGCAAAAAATTCAAGAAATTAAACTCTAAAAAGCGTAGGTATGAAAATAATTAGATGATGATCATGGGGGAGAGTGGAGTGTCATAGTCCGACAAGACCTCCCAACTAAACAAAAGGACCCCAGAAGTTTCACAATTTCTATTACTATGGGGGATTCTAGTGAGGTGAAGGCGATGTTAGACCTTAGTGCTAGACTAAATGTATTACCATACTCCACATGCTTGAAATTGGGCTTGTCTAAATCGAAGTCTACCACAATGACCCTCCATTTAGCGCACTGTTATATTAGGAGACCAATAGGCATTGTGGATGATGTATTAGTCCAAGTGGGGACCTTGATTGTCCCTGTTGACTTTGTTGTGCTAGATATGGTTAACGGAGGAAGTATGTGTAGAGAGCCTCCTATTTTGTTAGGACGTCCATTAATGGACCAACTAATACTATTATAAATGTGAAGAATAGAAAATTGTCTATGATGATTTCAGATGAGAGGATTGAGATCCCGATTGATGGGACGATGAAATACCCCATGGATGATGAGGGGGAAGCTTGTGAGTTCTTTGATGAAACAGAGGAGAATGAGTTTGCTCAATTAGAGAGAAGTGACGGTGAGAATTCTAGGGATAAAGTGAACGTCCATGATATGTCTACTAACACCAAGGCCGATGAACACTCTTTGAGTGACGATCGTATCACCCCCTAGACCGACCCCCAAAAGGAATCGGTGTCTCCATTAAAATCATTTTTTCCTCTAAAAGCTGAAAGTAATAAGATGAGGTGCTTGATGTTTATAAAACCAAGGCACCAAATGATCTTGGGGGAGAGGCCCCCATGAAAAAGAAGAAAAAGAAAAAGGCCAAGAAGAAGGCCACAAAAATTCTTTGGGCTACACTTGAGCTAATCAAGAATGATACATATATTTGGAAAGTCGTGGGTGTTTGTGCCCGCGAAAGTGTGAGGTTGTCCAAAGGAAGAAAAGCTAAGGCCAAATAGAATTTGGCCACCTCCAACCCCAATTGAATGGGGACTACGTTCGGGCTAACGACCTTAACCAAATGTGCTTATTAGAATGCAACTCAACTAGGTACGTTTTATTTTCTTTATTTTATTTGTTTTGTTGTGTCATATCATCCTTTGAACCCAAATCATGTTTTAGTTCTCTTTGCTATGAGGACATAGCATGTTTTGATTTTGGGGTTAGCTATCTTTTCGAGTTTGTGGGTTATATGCGAGTGTATATAGTGTCACCCTAAAAAATAGATTTTTTTGTTATTTTCATATTTTGGGATGTTGGCTAAAGTATATGATGATTTGAGAGTTTTTAATTTGTAAATTTTGAGTATTATTATCAATATGGGGATATAATTGTATTGAAACATGTAAAGTATGATTATTTTACCTTCCACTTTCATACTATTTTCTTGATCATTGTTACCAACTTATAAGACATTTATAGGATCATTTTGGCATTCTCGGGGTCCCTAGAACATGTTTGCATTACTGTCAATAACACATCAATTAGGATATTCGAGAAGTGATTTTATGGCTATTTTCTTTGAATCCAATTTGTGAGTCTTTAACATTCTAGTCACTTATATAACAAAATTCGCTAGAATCCCTTTTTGAGATTTAAAAAGAATGGAAATCTCTCATAAAGTGGGAGGTTATCTTTGAAAACCATACGCATTCTTTTGGCACCTACGTTATCCTATCCTTTAAAATTATACACAAGTTTCTCATCTTTTCAAGAAAGTGAAATAAGGGAATGAATGAGAAATTGTGTGTTGTAATTGGGAAATCAAGGGTTGAGTGGTGAGATGTCAATGAAAAAAAAAGTTGTGTTATGTATTGAAAAGAGGGGATTGAGTAAAATATTGAATGCATATTTTTCGTGATATATATGAGTAAGGAAAGGAAAGAAAAAAAATTGAAGAAAAATCTGGAAAAAAATATGGAAAAAAAAGCCTTATCCTCTCTTATGTTGAATTGGAAAGTGACCAAAATAAAGAAAAGTGCTCAATCCCAAGTGTGAAAGTATACAAAATCATAAGTTTGTGAGTTGAATTAAGGGGTTGGCATGGAGCGGAGAGATAAATTCAAACTGAGGATGTATGTTGAATAATTTCTTAGTTTCACTTGCTTGAGTTCGTATGTCCTTATCTTATTTTGTAGCCGTGAACCTAGCCCGCGATTGTTACGATACATTACAAGCCATATTTGATCCTTAAAAAGTAGCCAGGTTGACAGTTGTATTTAAAACATTTGTGTTTAAACATGCATATGAGTTTTCTTGTGGAAAATTTTATCATTGATTTAGAACATGACATTAGTGACCCTATAAAATATCTTACTTTGGTGACAATGATCTCCCATCTATTCATTCATGATATCATTATGTGGTGGAGAATTGTAATTTAGATACATCCATATAAATATAATCTAATGTTCATAATAACTATTTTAAATTATGTGTGTTGTAAGATCTAATACTTGTTGTGCCAACAACTTATTATATGATTTGAACAATCCCAAAAATATTTTATTTGTTTTAGTTAGTTAGTAGTTTTGTTTTTAGTTTTTGATTTACTCGAGTATGAGTAAAAGATAAGTTTGAGGGTATTTCATGGATATGGTTTCACCCATCCTAATGATATGTTTCTAAGCTTATTTTGTGCTCAAACTTGGGAATTGATGTCTTTTCTAATGTTTTTATAAGTACAGGGGCTGAATTGCAATTGGACAGAATAGGAAGGAATTCATATGAAAATCAGTGGGGAGCGACCGCACCCCTGAAAGTGGGGCGGCCGCGCCAAAGAGGCAAAAGAATGAAAGCGACTGCGCAAAGGAATGGAGCGGCCGCGCAGTTTAGGCAGAAACTCAGCGCGACCGCGCGTTTGAAGGAAGGGCGATCGCTCGCAGGACTGATCCGACGGATTTGGAGCGAATTGAGTAAGGGTTTTCGGATCCTAGAAAGATTGTAACAGAATCATTGGCTGCAAATAACATCCCTCTTCCCCAAGTATAAATACTATCCATAGATTAGGTTTTGTATCATCTTTTTCATAGTATACGTCATAGTTAGGTTTTAAAAGTTTTGAAGACAAGGATTTCAAGGTTTAATTCCAGGTTTTTATTCTTTTATTTTTATGGCCCTTCGCGGCTAATATTTGGTTCGTATATTAGTTGATTAACAATTGTATCTTTATGCTAAGGTTTTAATTCTTTCTATCTCTCATTCATGTTCTCCTTAACATTCTTAAAGATTATTATTAGGTTTCAATTGGATGTTAAGATATTTTGGCCTTTGAATTTACTTGAGTATAAATTGTTGCACTCACGTGTATGATTAATACATTAACCATTGTTGAGAAGATTTGATTAAATTGACGACAGACCAAGAAGTCAAACAAATCTAGGCTGTTATGTTCTTATGTTTTGAATTGAATCTCTTGAATGTTTGTATCGACTTCACAGAAGATATCAACAAGATAGAGATATTATGGTTGCAATCCTTACACCAAACGTACAAACTCTATATTTTTGTGAACGAACCCTTGAATGAGATTAATCTATATTATCCCCTTGAACTAGCATAAAGTAATAATTGTTATTTTCTCCAATTCATGAATCCCTTGTTTCCTTGTTATCTTTACTTGCTTTAATTTTTGCTTTCTTAGTTAATCACTCAATCAAATAAAAAACCCTTTGGTTACTTTTACAGTAATAAAATATACTTGTTCCACTATAGTCCCTATAGATTCGACCCTTGCATTGTGAATACTACTACATTGATAAAATAGTGCACTTTCTAGGTAATTTAACATGTGGGAGAAATCTTCCATCAATAGGGCTTTTTTAAACGAGTTGTTAAATCATATTATTTTCAATGTTAACAAAAGTCACAAAATAAAACCAATAGAGATTCTTGAAAAAAGTTATTGAATTCAATTGTTGTGACCAACGATAAATGTCGCAAGGACTAAAACTATAGGGCTTTTTGGAAAAAAGTTGTTATATCTGTTAGTGGAACTGAAATTACCCGGGGGGATGCGGCGAGCGGCAATTTCGCGAAACTTGGGACCTCGCTTTCAGAGAGAGGGAGGAGTCGCCACACGGTTTTGTATTATGAGCCCAAACATTGAGAATGGCTGAGTTTGAAAAAGGGGGGGGGGTCATTTTAATTGGTAGCCAAAACTTGGAAAAGGCTTTGAAAAAGTGGAGTTTTGTATTATGAGCCCAAACTTGGAAAATTGCTTTGAAAATGTGACGTTTTGTATTACGAGCCCAAACTTTAAAAATTGCTTTTTTGTACCAGAGATTGTTAGGCTCGGAGGTCACGTTACGTTTCGGGAAGAGTGTACGGAGGTCACCCGAAATGCCTCGTCACCCGAAATGCCTCGTATGACGAGTCTTTCTACCTTTCTCACAATTGTGTGCGTGTGTGTGTGAGTTGCATTTTGATAAGGGGGCTTGAATGTCAAGCTTAATCTTGGTTTGAGTGACAAACGTTGATCTTATGATGAAAAAATGAGCGTTTGAATGACAAACGTCGGTTTTGAGTTATTTTGAAAACGGCGTTCGAGGACGAGCTTAAATCTTTAGTTTGAATGTCAAACGTTGATTTTAATGAAAAGATCGTTTGAATGTCAAATGTCGGGTTTTGAGTTGAAAATGAGCGTTTGGATGCCAAACGTCGATTTTGCGTGTTTTTGAAAAGGAGTTTGAATGACGAACTCCGATTTTGAACCAGGCATTACATTGTTACCAATTTTATGAAAAGAGGTATTTAAATGACATGCAATCAATGAGTCATTTAGCGACTCGGACTTTGATAAGTAAATACTATCACAAGCCAAACGGCTCGGACTTGTAAATGACATTATTTAAAATGCGGTATCAACGGAGTCAAACGATCCGGACGGTAAAAGTGCGATCGACGAGCCAAACGGCTCGGAGTTGTAAAGGCATATAATTAAATGACGATATCGACGGATCAAACGATCCGGACTTAGTAAATGACGATCACGAACCAAACTGTTCGGACGGTAAATGTGCGAATCGACTGATCAAACGATCCGGACCGTAAATAACATAAACGTAAAAATGGGGCCGGAACGCCGTTTTAACCCGAAATTTTTTCTCTTACGGGAGAGAAGATGATTTTGGGGTAAAATGTATCGAATCCCATAGACGGTGTTACATCTACATTTCGAAAGTTTTGACCGACAGGATAATAGCGGTTGACGCGTAAATCGAGGCGAAATGAGTTTTAGAGATAGAGAGTTTTACCTATGGCTAGGGGTTGACTCTTTGACTCGGTTTACATATACGGGATGCAATTTTGGTGTTTGAAAGGTGTTTCGAGGTTTTTTTGTTCAAGTTTGGTCGGAAAATGGGATTTCACGCAAATCGAGACAAAATGGGGCTCGGGGAGGGGTAGAACTGGTCTGGGCCGTGAGCTTTGAGGGAGAGAGTAATGTTTTTTTTACAAATGATAGCCCTTGTATTTATAGGGTGAAAATGCAAAACAGGCCGGCCGGCCTAAGGCTCAATTTGGGAGGTTTTTGGGTATTTTGGAAATTCCAGGGACCTGAAGGGAATTCTGGTTCATGCTGTAAAATAGGCCGGACGGCCAGTCATTCAAAATAAAGGGTATTTTGGTCTTTTCACCCTCGAATTTGATTGATGTTGATTTGTGGGGCTTGGCATGCGTGCCATGTGCCCCTGTGACTCACCTAGGCTAGGGATTTTGTTCCGTTATTCCTGATTTTGTCTGTTTTTTAAATAATTGTCCGAAAAATGTCCGAAATGCCCCCGAAAAGTGCCGAAAAGTGCCTTTTTCGAGGAAAGTTGTACTTTTACGTGTGATAACGTGTGTTGAGTACACTTTGATGTCGGGATGCACGGGGTAGTCCCGGGATGTCTCGTTGACTCGAGAGCAGGGTACTTAACGGATTTCGGTTAACCTGGAAAGGGCCAGTTAATGGATTCCAGTTAACTTTTAACGGATTTTGACAATCCGGATTTGGGTACTTACAGTAGCCCCTCAGCGATGTCACTTTCGAAGGAAGTGGGGTCGTTGAAAAAAGATAAGGATCCAAATCGGGGGATGCCTTACTTTGAGAGACCTGAGCGGTCAGCTGGCTGGACCCTTAGCGAGAGGATTCCTACGTATCCCGAGCGGGAATCAAGCCGATCGTAGTTCATAGGTGCGAGGTATTGCCTAGGGCCTCGACCTCTGGGGGAATGATTAGGAGGAGTTCGTCCTAGTTGAGACTAATTCGGAGGTGTCTAGACCTGAGTGAGACTATTAGGAGGCGTCTGAACCTATGGGAGACTGAAAGGGTGTGAGAAATGTTCGTCCCTGATGGCGTATTCTAAAAGGGTGTGAGAAATGTTCATCCCTAACAGCGTATTCTTAAAGGATGTGAGAAATGTCCGTCCCTGACGGCGTATTCTGAAAAGATGTGAGAAATGTCCGTCCCTGACGGCGTATTCTGAAAGGATGTGAGAAATGTCCGTCCCTGACGGCGTATTCTGAAAGGATGTGAGAAATGTCCGTCCCTGACGGCGTATTCTGAAAGGATGTGAGAAATGTCCGTCCCTGACGGCGTATTTTGAAAGGATGTGAGAAATGTCCGTCCCTGACGGCGTATTCTGAAAGGATGTGAGAAATATCCATCCCTGACGGCGTATTCTGAAAGGATATGAGAAATGTCCGTCCCTGACGGCGTATTCTGATATACGGAGGAAGCGGGATCTTATGCTGGGAATTCGAAGGAAATGACGGTCGAAGAAGGATTGTTGTACGGGCTTATGTTGGTTTGCCGCACGTCTTTTGTCTGCTGGGGATATGGTGTTCGGGCTTACGGTGATGGCCGAAGTGGGATTGTTGTGCGGGCTTATAGTGATTGCCGCTGAAATGGGGTGGTCGGGCTTACGATTGACGGTCGGAGAAGTGAAGGTTCGCTTGCGGGAGCGAGAAGATACTCTGGCTTACTATGGCGGCCGATTTACCTTCTAAAGGTGGTAATTGAGATTTAACGTCCGAAGACAGAGTGTTAGTGAGGACTAATGAGAAGTTTAACGACTGGAGACGGAATCGTGATTTAACATCCGAAGACTGTTTGAGATTTAACATCCGAAGACAGAATGTTTGTGAGGACTAATGGGAATTTTAACGTCTGGAGACGGGGCGTTAGAAATGTCTAACTGAGATTTATCCTCGGGGGAGGGGACGTTAGAAATGTCTAACTGGGGAATTTTTTTAACTTTTGGGGGCCAAAAGGGTTAAATTCGGAATTCTGAAAAGCTGAGGGGCCAAAGTGGCAATTGGAAACTTTATGGTGTAAAACGGGCCAGCCGGACTCATCTTCACCATGTACCTTTTTTAAATCAGCACCAGGCGACGCAAACCAGACCAAAAAATCCCATTTTCGTCGAGAGAGAAGAGAGAAAAGAGTGAAAATTCTCCTTTTTTTGCGAGTTTTGTCCAAATCTTTGAGAGATTATCATCATGGAAGCTGGTTTACGACGAAGGGGTCGGCATAGGTGGACCGACAATGAGAGAGCGAGGGTAAGGAGGATGGTGCGAGCTACCGATCTTCCTTTGGTTCCACCCTAGTTTTATCCGGCTCGGGATTGCCACAAATCCAAGGAGGGGGTTGCGAGAAAGGTTAGCATCCTCTAAATTCCGTTAATTTTTTAGAATTTGCATTCTTGAATTTTAGGAATTTTGACTAGAGATGAGTTAGGGTTCTTGGTGCCCGATTTTGGGCTTTTGACCTTACGATGCCCCTTTGTTGAAATTGACTGTAGCTTAGCTCAATTGATGTTACGGGTAGACAACATAAAAATTTTGGCAGAAAAATTCAATGTCTAGGGGCGTTTTCCAAAATTAAAGTGAGTTTAATTCGGGACGGAGTAAATTTTTGAAAGTTCCGATTTGAACGGGTTTTTCAAAGTGTTTTGAAAGTTCCGAGTTCGACGGAGTTTTTGAAAGGTTTTGAAAGTTCCGAGTTCGACGGAGTTTTCGAAATGTTTTGAAAGTTCTGGGTTCGACGGAGTTTTCGAAAGCGGAGTTTTCGAAAGCGGAGTTTTCGAAAGGTTTTGAAAGTTCCAAGTTCGACGGAGTTTTCGAAAGGTTTAAAAAGTTCCAAGTTCGATGGATTTTTCGAAAGGTTTTGAAAGTTCCGATTTCGACGGAGTTTTCGAAAGGTTTTGAAAGTTCCGAGTTCGACGGAGTTTTCGAAATGTCACTACAAGAAAATAAGGATTTAGCTACAAATTTTTTAGCTACAAAAATATTTTGTAGTTAAAAGATTTGAATTAGCGATGAATTATTTATTCGTAGACAAATCTCTATGTTTTTGCGACAATATTAATTTTGTAGTCAAATGTTAAACTATGAAAACAAAACAAAAATATTTGTCGTTAAATGAGCCAAATTTATTGGCGCACAAATTTCCCGCACTAGTCAAAATTGTAAATAAGATTTGGCTACAAAAATATAAATTATTTGCTATGAAATTATTTCATAGCCAAAATTACCCTTAAAATCACCCATAATATTATGCTAAAATCACTCCTAAAATTTAAGTACATTCTATAATGCATATGTTATAATCTATTTAATCAATATGTGGAGTTAGCTTATAAATATAAAATGTGTCATTAGCAGCCATGGATTTAAAACCTACGGAGGATTCCTTTTCCTTCCTTGATTATCTAATTACCACTCACCCCTTTTAAACTAAATTGCGGCCAACAGCCAAAACAGAGAGGTAACGACGGCGAACGGCGATTGAGGGAGGCGATTGAGAGAGACGATCCGGACGGCTTGAGAGTAGACAAAGACGTACTCTCAACCGGCCGCAACCCACATCAGCAGCAGCAATCGGTCGCAACCTATTCCCAGGTACGCTCTCAATCGATTCAACGGGTATTATGATAAATCTCAATTCTATCTTCAATTTCAAATTTTCTGTTTGTTTTCACGATTTTCTTGTACAAAAAGTTGATTTTACATACTTGGTGAATTTATAGTTATATGCAAAGTTGTAATTTGTTTGAAGCTACTACTGTGGCGTTTGTGTGTGTTGTAATGATTTGCTTGCTCTGTTGGTTGATGTATAATTCATCACTTGTGGACAACCTTTTTCTTAATGCATACAAGGTGTTTGTTATTTTGCCTGAACCAAGTTATGTATCATTGTATGTTTTTTGAGGCAGAGTAAGACCGACAACTGCTGCACACATTATGATACACATATATTTTTATTTATGAAGAGCTTGATGCCATCTTGTACATTGCAGGATAAGTTTAATTTGCTCGATGATGGACCACACGTGAAAAGGTGCATCGATACTATTCTTGGTAGTCGTTTCATAGCAAGATAGTAACATTCGGTGACGAAAATATTTTGTAGTAGAAAAATGTATTTATAGCTATGAAAATGTTTCATAGCAAGACATTAACATTCGGCGACGAAAATATTTTGTAGTAGAAGAATGTATTTATAGCTATGAAAATGTTTCATAGCAAGACAGTAACATTCGGCGACGAAAATATTTTGTAGTACAAGACCGGATAATTTGGGACGAATTAATTCGTCGCTAAAAGAATTCATTTGGCTACGAAAAATACCCTTTAGCGACTATTTTATATTTTGTCACCGAAACTATTTGGCGACGAAATTTATTTTTTGTGGCTAAAAAATATACCTACGACTACGAATATTATTTCGTCGCTAATACCCTTTAGCGACGTTGCATAGGCGACGAAATTGCGACGAAAATAGCTTCGTCGCCAATACTCTTTAGCTACGAAATCTTAACATTTTGCTACAAATTTTTTCGTAGCAAAATCTCAATTTTTTTGTAGTGTGTTTTGAAAGTTCCGAATTCGACGGAGTTTTCAAAATGACTTAAACCTTTTGGGATTTTGGACCGTTAATACTTCGACCAGGACGAAAATATTTTTAGGAAAATGAACCGTTAATACTCCAACTGGGATGGAAATATTTTTAGGAAAATGAACTGTTGGTGAATGGGTTTTTGAAACTGAACCGTTAATACTCCAACTGGGATGGAAATATTTTTAGGAAAATGAACCGTTGGTGAACGGGTTTTTGAAACTGAACCGTTAATACTCCAACTGGGATGTAAATATTTTTAGGAAAATGAACCGTTGATGAACGGGTTTTTGAAACTGAACCGTTAATACTCCAATTGGGATGGAAATATTTTTAGGAAAATGAACCGTTGATGAACGGGTTTTTGAAACTGGACCGTTAATACTCCAACTGGGATGGAAATATTTTTAGGAAAACGAACCGTTGATGAATGGGTTTTTGAAACTGAATCGTTAATACTCCAACTGGGATGGAAATATTTTTAGGAAAATGAAACTATATCTTTGTGCTGATATGTTTTCCGCGATTTTTGATATGTGTATGTGTACGTTATCTCTGTAATAACATACTTTTGCCGTGTTCACCTGCAGGGGCGAGGGCCGATTGATGTGCGAAATGTGAAGAGTAGGGGGGATGTCGAGGCGGTCCATCAGCTGTGGGAGATGTTCCTATATGTGGCTCGGGATAGCGAGAGGAGTCCATGACAGTTCGTGATTGACTCTAGCCTGGCAGGCTTTATCAGTTCGGTAGCCGTGGTGGCTTTGACGCAGAAGGCGAAGGTACTTCATGTTGCCCTGAGCGAGTACTGGTGGGACACGACCCACACATTCCATTTCAGATGGGGGGAGGCGACCGTGACACCCACTGATTTTGCGGCGATTACTGGGTTGTCATTTCGGGGC
This sequence comes from Adenophora triphylla var. japonica, assembly GCA_022495995.1. NCBI lineage: Eukaryota > Viridiplantae > Streptophyta > Magnoliopsida > Asterales > Campanulaceae > Adenophora > Adenophora triphylla. The sequence goes on from JAFEMH010001060.1 coordinate 483,520, forward strand.
AACCCCATTGTGTGGTTTGATGGCTTCACCAGGGAGCAATTGTCGGAGCTACTTGGATTTAATATTACCGATTCCAGGGGCCTGGGTATTCGGTACGGGCCGATGGAGGCTTACTTGAGGAGGGGCATCGAGGAGTATTTGGATGGCTCCGAGAGGATGACAGTGGAGTGTTTGGCTCGAGGGTTTTTGTGGTTCGCTTTGTCAGCTACTCTGTTTCCCACTGCTGACACAATATGTCATTTTTCTCTGCTCCGCTCTCTGACCAACCTGGAGGCCGTGAGAGGGTATGCTTGGGGAGAGGCCGGTCTGACCAAGGTCTATTATGCATTGGAAAAGTTCTCTCGGGGAGAGGAAAACTTATTAGGCTATTTTCAGTTTGCTCTAGATGTGAGTTTCTTTCTTTTTCTCTTCCTTGTCTCACTTGTACTCGTATGTATCCGCCTTGTAGATGACATAACTTTCCTTGCGTTTGACAGGTGTGGTTCTTCGAGGTGTTTCACCTGCGTACGTGGGATACCAGGGAGGCATATACGCATTTATTCCATGCCATGTTGACTTGGCAGAAGGCAGCGAGGAAGCCGACAAAGTCGAGGGAGCGCACCCGATTGACTTATGAGGAGGCGTCTCTGGCCATGGACCGAGATTTTTCTCTAAGGATTAGCCTGACCTGGTGGAGTCGGCTTGATCACCTTGTGGTGCATGCTGCTGGGGAGATCACACGTTAGCAAAAGCTGCTGGTGGGGCCCCATTGTGACGTGTGTCTTGCCAGTATGCTCCGGGGTCTGTCCCCTTGGTTCCGAGGGATCAGCCTCTTCACATGCAGTATCCTGTGCTCATAGCCGGGGCGGAGTTGGAGCGGTATAGGCAGGGTGTGCCTCACGCCGAGTAAGTCATAGAGGGCACCGACTATGACGTTGTTCTGAGGATGAGGCTGAGGAGCCCGCAGGTGTTGGAGAGAGAGGGCGAGGGCCCTGCACGTCCTCGAGACTACTCGCTCCCCTGCACTCGCTTGTCATTCAAGGGCGTTGGTGGTTCTCACAGGCGGCTGTTGATTTCCATCCCGGAGCAGCTGAGGCCTCAATATAGAGTGGACCCTAATGCTTCAGTTAGTGTTTTGCTTTGCCTTTCTGTACTTGGTAGTAGCATCTTGCAAATGTTGCATTTGTGTTGTCTGTTTGTCTTTTGACGGCTTTCCTGGTTTGCAGGTGTCTGGCCGTACTTACAATCAGGCCGTGAGGAACTTTGATGGGATAGCCAACTATGCTAGGAGGCTCGTGGAGTTCCTGTGGTGTAGTTCCCGGAGGAGTACGGATGTTTACGAGCCGATGCCTTCTCGGCAGTCTGCTGCGAGGGACCCATCTGTTTCCACGGCTGGTGGCACAGATTTTGCGCAGGGGTTCAGCCAGTTCTTCGGTGAGACTGCTGGGTTCGGAGCTCGTCACTCCTCGTATTCGGGACACGAGCAAGGGGAGTCCTCGGGAGCACAGGAGCGGAGCCGTAGCTTTTCATACTCCGTTCACGCGGAGTTTGCGGATTATTTGTCCACTATGGATCCCGCTGCAGCGGGGCAGCATTATGAGTGCTCGGATGATGAGCAGGACTCTGAGTAGTCCTTTTGATTTATTTTTAGACAGTAGTGTGTATTTTCCAAGCATTGATTTGTACTTTGTAAGACCCATGGGGCAAACTCTTGTACATTTTGAATATTTATTATGATTACCTCTATTTATTTTTGGCAAATAAGCAAGTAGGTTGATCAAAAAATAAATAATAATTGAACTTGCATTAAATACTAAAATTCGAGCTGGTCAAAATTTATATCTACATGCACTGTTATTAAATTAACTGCACTATTGTACGAGCCCGGGGCGGATGTGGTGTCGTCAGTTAATGATTTAATCACGGGTGGAGGTACTTTGGTCAAGGATTGAATAGGAGGCCTTTTGGAATTGTTTCACAGACAAATGAAGCTGCTGGCTGCAGAGTTGACCAGGTCAACCTGTAAAACGGGTCGGCCAGCCCATGCCTCAATTTCAGAATGTTTTAAATTGCAATCCAGTTTCTGCAATTTGAAAACACTACGCTTGTTTTTTTTGAAGCAAAAGCTGATTTTTCTCTCAAATTCCTTGGAGTTTCCTTCATTTCTCATGGCTTTGTTTCAAAGATTGTCATCTCAGGCACAAGAACGATATTTGGAGAGTTTCCAGACATGGGTACGACACCACACGAGGAAAAGCAATGGATTTTTCGAAGGCTGTTATAGAATGAAGGCAATTTGGGCTTTGAAGGAGCTCATGTCGGATTGTTCTTCCTTTGACGGGCGGCCTGACCACCGTTGAGAAGTTAATGTCCCTGCTTGGCATTTCAGCTGAAGAAGCATGCGGGATGCTGATACCAAATACGGACTATGTCGACATTTTGGGGCTGCCTGATAGATTTGCCGGTGTTGATGGAAGCGTTACTGCATGGGACGCTTTTGCTCTGTGTGCAATCGCCACTTTGTTCACATTCACATCCTTGGGGGTGTACCATCACAGTGTACTGGACCTGGTGAGGCAGTGCCAAAGCGGAGGAGACATCGTGCCTTTGATCTTAGGCGAGACATTCCTTGGCATAGGTCGCATGGCGACCGGTAGCCAATACATGTGGGGAGGGAGTCCCGCTATGCTTACTCTATGGTTGAGGGAGCGGTTGCAAATGATGCCCGAGGTACCAGCGATATGTGATCCCTGGTCTTTTTCTCGACGACCCTTGGTGATAGGCGGTGATCAGGTTGAATTGGAGCTTTGGATGGCCAAACTCCGCACACATCATCTGCGATGGTGGGTTCCTCACTGGAAGTTACAGACTTGTCGGACCGTTCAGGAGGGTCTCCTCATTGTCAGAGTTCTGGGGGTGTCCCAGACTTCTTTCTACATTCCATCCCTGGTGCTGCGACAGTTCCGGATGGAGCAGGTGCCGTTGACGGGCTTGGGTAATGCTGGTACCTTTGAGGTGGGATCGCTCCTCATAGAAGATCCTTCGATGCCATTGCTGCTTATGCGGTTGTGGCAGTATATGTCCTTTCCTGCCAGGGTTCTCTTTCACTAGAGAGGGGGCACAGTTCTGTCCACTCGGTATTTTAACTGGTAAGAGGAGTGTATAGGGGAGACACAAATGGCTCTTCTGTGGAGGAGAAGTGAGCTATTGGGCATGACTATCATGACAGCTCGACTTTGAGGAGGGCCGAAGCGATGGCTAACCCTCAGGATAGTACTAGGGATGACACGGCTGACTATGAGGCCAGTGCTAGTCGGATGGCCGATCAGAGCACAGATATGATGATTCGAAGAGAGGCAGCTCGTGACAGAGCAAGGGAGAGGGCTGCGTTGGCAGCCACAGACTTGATAGAGGTGTCGAGAAGGGTCCCAGAGCCAGGTAGAAGGACTACGGGGATATTCCCTGTGAAGGTGAAGAATACCCATCATGGAAAAGGGAAGGGGAAGAAAGATGAAGGACCGAGTACGGATGACTAGGTTGACCTTGCTGTCCGAAATATCCACCCACTGTCATTGCAGACACATTAAATTGATTAAGTGTTTTATTGTTATTTTGCTAGCGTGTAGCGAGTCAAGAGTTGACCGTGCTTGAACTCATCAAAGATTGTTTTAACCGTAATGAATTTATAGGTTAAATTTAAGAGTTTTTTGAAACAAAAGCGATTGGTGTTGTATTTGAAATTTTATTTGTTTTTGAGATCGAACCAATGATGGCTGCCTATGTTCCCCTTTTACAATTGGACTAAGGGGCTCAGGTCACCGTAGTTTGACACTTTAGGTGAAATTTGAGTAGACAAAAGAAGTGCGACCCTGTTTTGTACCTAGATCATATTCGGGAATGTATCCAGATGGGTACTACTCTTTTAGCACTTTGATTTTACTGAGGGGTGGTGTATGGGGAAGGAGAGTTGACTCGTGTTCTTCCTCAAACAAAGTATCTGTGGAGCTTGCTTCCGTTCACGGGGTTAACGAAAGGGTTTCCGTCCAAATCTGCTAACTTCATGGCTCCTCCGGAGAAGATTCTTTGTACCATGAATGGGCCTATCCAGGTAGGCTCCCACTTTCCGAGGGGAGTGGTCTGTGTAGGAGGCTTTTCCTTAAGCACCAAGTCGCCTTCTCTGATGTCTCGGATCTTGACTTTCTTATCAAATGCTCGGGCCATTCTGCTTTGGTAGACACGAGTATGTTACATGGCTTTCAATCTGCGCTCGTCGAGTAGAGCTAGTTCGTCGCGACGGCTTTGGAGCCATTCGACTTCATTGATCTCATTTTCCAAGAGGACTCAGAGGGATGGGATTTCCAATTCAACTGGTAATATCACTTCCATTCCGTATGTGAGTGCGAAAGGAGTCTCCCCTGTGGCGGTTCTGACTGATGTTCTGTATCCCCAGAGAGCTAGATGTAGCTTTTCGGGTCAATCCCGACCTCTGACGGCCATTTTTATGATTATGCTTGCGAGAGTCTTGTTTGCTGCCTCTACTGCACCATTAGTCTGTGGTCTGTAGGAAGAAGACTTGTGGCATGTAACTCTAAACTCGGTCAACAGTTGGTCACAATCTCTTTCAAAGTGGGTCCCATTGTCGGATATGATCTCGTTGGGCACCCCGTATCTGTACATGATGTTCTCTTTGATGAACTCAGCCACCTTCTTAGAATTCAGTACTTTGTATGATCTGGCTTCTACCCATTTGGTGAAGTAGTCGACTGCGACTAATATGAACTCGTGACCATTACTCCCTGGCGGAGTAATTTTACCGATGACATCGATTCCCCATGTGGCGAAAGGCCATGGTGTAGTCATGCAGTAGAGCTCGTGAGGAGGAATGTGATTGAGGTTGGAGAACCGTTGACATTTGTCACAGCTTCTGACGAATTGGATGCAGTTTATTTCCATTGATACCCAATAGTAACCCATACAGAGGATGATCTGTGTCAATGCTCTGGCGTTCATGTCAATGATGGCCTTGATTTTCTTGGGATCAGCTTCGACGCCTCTTTCTGTAACCATATACCCCAGTACTTTGCCTTGCTTGACGCCAAAGGTGCACTTTTCAGGGTTCAATCTCATGGAGTGCTTTCTGAGTCTGTTAAAGAACTTTCTCAAATCTGTCATGTGCTGCATGTCTGATCCTCTGGAGTGGATGATCATGTCGTCGACATATACTTCAATTTCTTTGTGATTCATGTCATGGAAGAGAGTTGTTGCAGCCCGCTGGTAAGTAGCCCCAGCGTTCTTTAAACCAAACGGCATGACCGTGTAACAGTATGTCCCCCACGGAGTGGTGAAAGCAGTCTTGGCTTGATCTTCCTCGGACATCTTGATCTGGTTGTATCCAGCAAATCCGTCCACAAAGGACTTCACTTCAAAGTTTGCAGTGGTGTCAACCAGCATGTTGATGTTGGGCAGTGGGAAATCGTCTTTAGGGCTGGCCTTGTTGAGATCTCAGAAATCCACGCAGCATCTGACCTTTCCATTGGCCTTGGTGACCATCACAATGTTGGAGAGCCAGGTTGGATACTCAATTACTCTGATGAATCCGACGCGGAGCATCTTCTCAATTTCTTCTTTTACTTGCAGAGACCATTCTGGCTTGATCTTGCGCAGTTTCTACTTGACAGGCTTGGATTCTGGATCCAGAGGGATTCTGTGCTCCACGATTGAGGGGTCGAGTCCTGGCATGTCTTGATACGACCAGGTGAACACGTCAACATATTCTTTGGGGAGATTTATCAGGGCTTCTTTTTCTGCACCGGTAAAGAAACTGCCCACTTGTGTTTCTTTAGGCTCTTGCACTGACCCCAGGTTCACTTTAGTCATAACCTCTTCGGCAGCTTGGGCCCGATTGTCCTTATGGTCAACTACACGCTTGAGAACTTCTTTAATGTATTGTTCATTTAGTGTGTCTGCTTCTTTATCAAGTGAGTCATTATTAACGTCTTTTAAGTTGTTTGTTAATTTATCAGTTGTTAAAATAGCAATGAGGGGATAATCCGAAAGGTCGAACTTTTCATTTAATACGAACGGGAATACATTGTTGGCTACATTATTATAGTCTTCCGGCGTGAGGCTGTCGGATGACTCAGAGGACTGGACTTTGACAATGACTGACTCAGAGGGTTTGAGACTAGGTTTAGGGAGATGTGGGTGCAGGCCCAGTTTGTCTTCCATTTCTGTCTGGCTTGCCCTTGGTCCGGTGAAAGTCACCCAATTTTTCAGCGGCATTGCTGGATGTTTGGTGAGGATTCGGGGGTCGAGAGGCTTGGATTCTACTGTCCCGATCATGGCGATCATGCTGTTCTCGGAGTCCAGGTCAATCAGGTTTGGCACCTCCATGACTTCTTCAAAAAGACTCTGTAGAGCGGGTCCACTGAGAGCATCTTTTATGAATTCTGGTTCCTTCTGCTTTGGAGTTACTGTCTTGAATGTGGCCTTGGCGGCTGACCCGAACAGTCTGTTTCCCATAAAGAGTGTCTCAAGCTGTTCTTCTATGTCTGGGATCCCTTTGAATGTGTACTCATGCTGAACGGTGGTGGCAATTGGTCCAGGAAGAGCAGTGATGTCAAGGAATGCTCCCCTTATCGGATTAGCTTTGAGTCCTCTGAAATGCTTGAGGTCTTGTGCCAGCTTTTCCATCCTTTCTGTAGTCTTTGTGCTAACTTTTCCTGCGTCTTTCTCATCTTCATCGGCCCACCACCGGTCCCCTCGCCCTGGTTGTCGGTTTATTTGTCGGTCCCCTCAGTTCTCCTGTTGGTTCCGCTGTCTGTTCCCTCAGTTCTGCTGTCGGTTCCGCTTTCGGTTCCCTCAGTTCTGCTATCGGTTCCTTTGATGAAGTAGTGGGCGAGGTCAAAACTGTAAGGTTGGAGGTTGGGTGTGCCGTTGAAGGTTCCCCTTTTGCGGGCTGCTGCCTTGGTGCCGGCGAGCCTCTTGTTTTCTTTGACTTCAGCTGGTGTTGGAACATAACCGAGCCCCTGGACTGTATTGTGGTCCTTGACTTCGATGACTTGGTGTTGGCCTTGTAACCTTTTGCCGAGCCCCAGTCCTGGGATGAAGTTCATGAGTTTCATCATCTTCATGGCAGGAGGGATCTTGTCCCAGAATAGTGGAAGGTCCACGCTGCATATTTGGATCTTGGAGGTCTCCAAGGTGAATCCAGTTAATGCCATATCGTCATCATGTTTGATCTCTAACACCGGAATGCCGTTGGTGCTGGTCCCCTCGATGGTGACGCTGTCGCCGTAGACTGTTGGGAGCTCGTTGCCTTACATGAAGTTGATATATTGGTGAAGGGTGGATGCCACGCCGTTCATTTGATGCAGCCAGGGCTGTCCCAGGATGGTTGTGAAAGTGATAGGAATGTCCAACACTTGGAATTTGGTGGGGATCATCCGCTTGCCGAACCAGATGTTTAGAGTAGCAACCCCGAGAACTGTGCGGGAAGTAGAATCATAGGCCCTGACAGTGTGGACTGAAGGCTTCAAATCTGTGGGCTTGATCTCAAGCAGGTCCATCATCTTGGTGGGCAAGACATTCCTTTCGGAACCTCCGTCTACTAATGCACGGGGAAGCCGACGCTTGTCCAGCTGGACTGTGATGTAGAGCGGCTCATTGTGATCAGCCCCAAATTTTTGGCAGGTCCAAATCTGTGAAGGTGATGATGTTTCCATAATGGATGTTGCCGATCATCTGAATCACTTCCTCTGGAGTTGCGTCCACAAGGACTATGGTGCGGGCCAAACTTTCCTCTAGCTTGAGCTTGTGAGGGTATGAAGATGTGAGCAGGGACCACAGGGAAATGTTCGCCTGGGTCTGCTTGAGTTGAGTGAGGATCCGGTCCTCCTTTACGGAACTTGTTTCTTTGGGAAGACAGAGTTGTGGTTCTGGCTCTGCCGTCTTTTTGGTGGCCTTTGGTGGTAGCACATGAATTTGACCCGATCGGGTTAGAACATTGACGTCGGTCTTGGTCCCTTTTGAACAGGTTGCTTTGAGCTGAGCCATAGTCAGTGGAGGATTTTTCAAAGCACAGGGCCATATGTCCTCCCTCAATTCATTGACCGTGGATGTATTCTCGGGGGCTTCGGCAGCTTTCTGGATTCTGTCCCAGGATACTGGTTTAGGTGCCTCTGCGAGAGGGAGCCTAGGTTCGCCGCAGTTGCTCGAACGTCAGTGCGCAGTAGTGGTTGCCAGGACTGAGCTGTGCATTGCTGACCCTCCGGGGGAAGTTAGAGAGTTCTTGGTTCAAACAAACGGTCTCTTTGATTTCTTCACGGTATACTGCTCTTCTTTCCTTCTTGCTGAGCAGGCTCATGGCATTTTGGAGTTGGGACAGGCAGTAGTCATGGTTTGCTAATTTTCCTCCACTTTTGGCCCAGATCAGCTCTCTTGCAGTAGAGACTTCTTCGAGAGTTAGCGCTTGCGTTTCTTCCCATGTGAGAATAGCCAATGCTTCCTTGAACTGTATGCGGCAGTCTAGATAAACTTCCATCGGGGAGAGCTTTCTCTGCTGCTTTAACTGAGTGGCGGGTATGTCGGAAGGTGATTATACTGCTTCCGAACGTCTGCCCACGTGACTGGTTTTTGCCACAGTTGGTCGCTTCTGTAAACAAATGTGGTAGTTTGTGGAATCTCCCTGAGCAGCTGTTGGAGATTTATTTCCATCTTTCTCTTCTTTTTGAATAAACCTTCCTCTTTCAGTTGGCCTTTTAACTTTAGAACGGAAATGATCCGCTTCCATCCTCCCAGGACTCTTGGGGTTTCGGTTTTGTTGACTTCATGATTGGCTTGGAAGAGAATAGTTTCATCGTCTTCGTCGTCGCTTTCACAAAGGACTTGCTTCTCTCGGGGAGATAAGCGCTTGTATTCCTCATGCTGTTTGGCTAGGTATTCCTTGTTTTGGGCCATTCCATCTCCTAGGTCATTCTGACCGTTGACCGCCCTCCCTTGCCAGAGGGGGTTTGTTGAGAAGTGATGGTAGTCTAGGAAGTTGCCGTGGGCAAAACCTTTGAGGTCGAACTGGTCTAGAGTGGCCTCTATCTTTCTGTCTGAAACTGCTTGTAACACTTTAAGGGCTTGGTCCCTGTGAGTCTTATGAGTTTTGTTTTCGTCCCAGAGGTGATTTTCTTGTGCAGCTAGCTCCAGGAGGGCTTTCCTTGCGAGAGCTAAACAGTCTTCGTAGGTGCGCGATGTTTGACTGGTGTCCAGAACTGTAATCACATCCAAATCTCCGAATGGCGGAAATACTTGGATTATATTGACGAAGGAAGTCATTCTGGGACATTCCATGCGGCCTTCCTTGATCTCGGTCACCAAGAAGTTTACCCATATCTGCTTGATCAAACCAACGGGGGTGTTGAACTCTGCGAGGTTGATGGTCTCGTGATCTCGTTCGATAGCCAAGTCTATCAGAGCTAGCAGCTTGCTGGCGGATGTCTGAATCCGTGGCCCTGATGGTTGGGAGCAGGGTCGAACTTGAGCATGTTGATGCTGAGGTGATCGTTCCTTTCTTCGGAAGCTTGATCTGTCTCGCTGGGAGGACTTTTGCAGATGTTCTCAGGGTGGCTGCTGGAGGCGTTCCCGAGGCTGATCTGACTTGTAGCAAGGTGGGCAGTTCTGTCTCCTGCGTCGGTGCCTTTGGCCTTGGCGGCATTTTTGGCGGTGAGCTTGACTGACGGCACGGGCCGGTTGCCACTGGGCCTGAAGCGATGATGAGCCTTGAGCTCTCTTGGCCAGGGCCTCGTTTACCATGATCAGGCAATCGTCGAGGGTAACTTTGGCATTGCGGAATCTGACAATAAGGACCGGATCCTTGGCATTGTCGGGATATCTGGAGAAAATGATATTGACCAAGTCATCGTCGGTTACGTGATCAGAAGGGTTCTTTGTCGTGTCAACCAGTTGTTTCCATTTGCCGGATAACTGTCTGTACTGGACATTGAGCTTGACAATTTCCATGGTATTGGAGCCCTCATCGTAGGTGATTTCGTCAGAATTGGTGCCATCCTCGAAACTGAGCATGTGTATGTAGGGGTCCTCTTGTGGATCTGCCGCATGATCTACTCCCGAGAGTCCTGATTCGTCGCCGTCTGATGGCTCAACCCAGATCAAAGGATGTCTCGCACCCTGTCGTGAAGCTGGTGCTGCTAAGAAGACCTCATGCCCTTCATTTGAGAAAAGGGGTTCGGTGGGCAATTCTGCGTGTAAGACGTCCCAAACGACTGCCATGCATTCATCACGAGTGTGCCGGTGCTTGTTGACCTTTATCGTGAAGATTTCTTCACCTGGCGGGGCCAGAGAGTTTGCTCGAAGGATGCTGACAAATCTTTGATCGGAGATAGGGGTTTGTGTGCCCGTATCATTGCAATGCTCAAGGTTTCTTTCCAGTCTGCCTCCAAGTGTCTGAAATGGCAGTTGAACTTGATGAATCTGATTGCTTTAGGATCTTCTTGCTCGAGGACGTTGACATAGTTAGCACCTCCGGACTCTGAGGGATTCTGATGAGATTTGCCCCGGTTGTCCTTTGGTCGGCTTGCATGAGGTAGCCCCGGTGCCTGGCTGCGGGCACGCTTGATTGGCATTTCGGCTTCATTCCCTATGAGGAAACTGTCCCCTCTCATGACCTCGAGATCTCCTTGTCGGTTTATGAACTTGACACACTAATGGAGAGTGGAGGCGATGGCCTTCATGTGGTGTAGCCATGGGCGTCCCAACAGAGCTGTAAATTCGGAAGGGATGTCCATCACGTGAAACTTTGCTGGCACCATTTGGGTTTCGAACCAGAGCTCCAGAGTCACCGTCCCTAGGATGGGACGAGACGTGCTGTCGTAGGCTTTGATAGTTCAGGCAGATGGGATCATGTACAAAGCTTTGTTGTACACCGAGGCCCCTTTCGGTAGGTCTTCATCACAGAAGGTGAGCATGCTACCATACAGTCTGGAATTGTAGATCTGATCTCTTTACGGAGAGGGAGAATCATCGAGCCATCCATTTCCTGTCTTTCTCTTGAGAGGCAAAGCTTTTGGTGGTGCCTCGGAATTGTGTCGAGGTAGCTTGTAGCGGTGGCCGCCCTTGGTCAGCACATTGATCGAGTGCGAGTGCTAAGTTGACTTTGACTTTCTTTTGCCGGCCCGTGCTCTGAAGTTCGGCAGGTTTACTCTCGGCTAATCCTGTGGGGGATTAGGCTTCTGACTGGCAGTAAGGTTGCCAAGGTTTGAGGTATTCCGGTGTCCTGAAGCCTGAGCTTTGGTGTCAGGAGGATGTTTCGGTTTTCCCACCCCTGTCTACTCTGAAGCTGTACTGCTTGAAGGGAGAGAGGACTTGCTGGAGTAGAGTACATAGTAATCTAACTTCCCGTACGGCTCTCTGAGTGTACCCACGCTGGTGTCTCCGGCTTCATACCTCTCTTTCAACTTTTGTTGAGAAGACTGTTTCTTCTGCTTTCTGGAGGAATCGCCCCTGATCAGGTCCTGGAACTCGTACTCAAGGCATTCGGAGCAGTCACGAACATCGTTACTGATGTGAACGTCTGATGAAGACTTGGCTGGAAGATGCGAAGAAACTGGCTCTGCGGCAATCTTCTTTGGTACCCACTCGATGGAGTTGATACTGTTGTTGTTCTGAAAGGGGTTTTCGACTGTATTAGGTCCACGGGGCTGCTCCAACTTTCCCTCCTCTATCAGATTTTGGATCTCATACCCTAACCCCAGGCAGCTGTCAGTTGTGTGCCCGTTGTTAGTGTTATGCCCTAGGCCTATATTTGATAGACTTATGTGTTGACATTATTTATTGTTATCTGAAAATTTACTATTTGATTATTTATGTTTTGCATATTTATTTGTAATAATCTCCGTCCCTAATTATTAAGTGAATAATTAGTATAAATGTTAAAGGATAATCATATGATGATTATATGCATAGAGATGCACATTAAATTCATGGGTACTTGTTAGAGAACAAGTGACTGGACTTGACCCGTATGAGATTTATGTCATGGTCAAATGTCATAATTAAATCTCATATGGTCACTTCATTTAGTCCCTAGACCTGAGATTATCATGACCTTACATATGATGAAAGTTATGTTTGATTTTAGTCAAACGATATCTTAACACGATATTTATAAAGGCTAATTTTGGCATGATCGGATTCATGATGGGAAGGATGATAAGTCAAGATGGAATTTGTCCCTCGAAAGAGAGATGTTTTGCTTGGGCCCCTCGATGAGTGATAATGATGAAAGTGTATGGCCATACCCCAATGTGATTGGAATTATCATTATACTCAAGATCGAGAAAGCATTGAACAAAGACAAGTTGACGTGGACCATGACTTGTGTTCAATATAACATCGTGAGACAAAGGGAGAAATGGAAGTGTACCATTGGAAACGTGAACTCTTACGTTATATTATTTGGGTAGACATAATGGCTTGCTAGAGTCCGCTTATGTCTTCTGAGGGTCGATATGATCGAACTCATTGGCAACATAATATAATCCTTTTGGGTCACACACAATTAGAATGAATTGATTAAACCAATGAAAGAATGATTGAAAAAATCCTTATCAGGCATAAGATATCGCGCGACAGATCTTGGCCATAGGGCTCGACTGGTCGTGCGACATAACATGCCACTAAGGCGGTTTACAGACAGTTTCCTAATTTGATTAGGAAACAAACACCATACTAGAGTAGTATAAATATGATGTCTGTGAAACCCTAATAACCTAGCCGAATTTCTGAAAAGAAAATTACAAAAACAATTCTCAATATTCTTTCTTCAAGGTTTAAAAGATCTAGCAATCTTCAAGAAGTGTTCTTGGTTCATTCGAAGGTGTGGATACTACCAGAGGGTCTTCGCTCGTACAAAGATCAAGGCCTAGAGTTCGAAGTTTGTGATTCAAAATCACATTGTTTATTTGTTCGATAGCTCAAGAACGGAAAGCGTTCAAGGTTGGTTATTTCTATCTCATAGGAATTCAAGTTAATTGTATAGAACGGATCCTAGGGCTCTTGGGTTTTGTGTTATTAGATGCTTAATTCCGCTGTGCATGGACCCATAAAACCCAACAGTGGTATCAGAGCCCCGTTCGTATGATTAAGTTTGAATTAACATGCTAAGAAAAATTGATATAAATTGTTTATATGATTTTTGCATGTTCTGTATGCGATAGTTTAATTGTTTTTGAAACAATATGCCTAAATCATGTTCTATTCATATTGAATTAAATCTGTTAAAAGTTGTTTATATGATTTAATTGCTCTGTGATTAAGAATTGATTGAATCTGCAAATCTGGTAATCAAGTGTCACGCGACAATGGTTGCCTGTGTCACGCGACAGAACATGCTTGTGTCACGCGACAAAGCTTGCCTCTGTCACGCGACAAAACTTGCCCAATCTGGGTAGAATCAGTTTGTTACATAATCCTGCTAATCCATGAATGTGTTTGCAATCTGATATGTTTATGTCTTAATATGGATGCTATAAATTTCTGGAAATTAAGTTTATAGGGCTATGCTAGATTAATTCATTGTTTATGCATGCTTAGTTAATTAAAATATGATTTTATTAATTGATGCGATGCATGAATTATGTGTTCTTATGTGTTAAGAACTTGGTTAGATGTTTAATTGAAACATTATATTGTAATTTCCTGAATGTTTAAATTAAAATATTGAAATTTTGGTTTTCTGATTGTTTATGAGAAACAAGTCATTTTACGCAAAATTTAAAAGGAAACTGACTGTTTATACAAAGTATTGATTATATTGCAAATCAGAGCTGATTTGTGATTGTGCATGTCTAGGAGAGTTCTGTCGAAGGAGAGATTTGGTACTTAAGTAGTCCTTGTGGCTCACCTATCTTCCTGGGAACTTACCTGGTGCACGATTATGATTATCTTTGCTGATATGCTTATAATCTGCTTTAAAGAACCTTCATTTAACTTTTAAGTTCTTTATGCCAATTCATGATTAAAACACTTGAGACCACTCGGATAGTTTTGGGTGGGCTTGCCATAGCAACGTACTTTGATTCTATTCGTTTGCGAGCAAGTTGAGGAAATGGTGGTTCCTATACGTTTAAAGTGAATGAACTTAATTGGGTTATCAAAATGGTTTTGGACCCAAGGCATAAGATGAGATTAAAATATGTTTAGACATATGATGTCTTGAATAAATCTCATAAAAGATCTAAGAGTCATATATGTGATATGATTGATGTTTCTACCTAATTAATTTAGTTTTGAGCGGTTTGCCATAGCAAACTTGAAATTAAATTAAAGTTGGATCTTAGCCCATTAAATGTATATTATGCTTATTTGCATTGGAAGGTGTATAATTTAGTGGGAGCATTTATTTTCATGTAAATGCATTATACTTCTCATATAATATGTTTACTCATATGTGTTCATATTTTATGTATATCTTTTTGTAGAATAAATGGCATCAAACAATAATCATCTGTCCTTGAGAAGGAAAAGTTGGAAGAGAATGGTACAAACTATATGGATTGGATTTTAGCATGACAATTGTTCTCAGGCAAGAGGAGAAATTGTACGTTCTCGAGGAACCTATTCCACCTGAACCTGCTGCCAATGCTACTAGGGTAGTGAAGGATCAATATCTGAAGCATAAGCGTGATGCTACTGATGTTGGTTGCCTCATGCTCTCCGCCATGTGCAAGAGCATTCGGAAGGATCTTGAGCACTTGGGGACAGTTGATCTAAACAATCGACTGATGGAAATGTTCCAAGTTCAAGCAAGGAAAGAAAGGTATAACACAGTTAAGGCCCTAACCTCATGCAAGATGAGTGAAGGACAAGCTGTTGGTCCCCATGCTCTAAAGATGAAGGGCCACATCGAACATCTTGAGAGGCTCGGTTTTCCGATTAGCCAAGAGTTGGCTAATGACATGATATTGAATTCATTGCCCGAAGGTTTTAGTAATTTCATAATGAACTATAACATGGGGGGCATGAATAAGAACCTTTCTGAGTTAGTTCAAATGTTGAACACTACAGAAACTAATATTGTCAAGAAGAAAACTGATCAAGTGTTGATGGTTAACAAGGGGAAGGGTTTCAAGGGTAAAGAAAAGGCAAAAGTTGCTAATCCTAAGGCAAATGCTGCCAAACCCAAAGAGGGTGCCAAACCCAAAGAGGCTAAGCCCAAGTCCCAAGAGGACGCAGTCTGCTTCCATTGCAATGAGATTGGACATTGGAGGAGAAACTGCTTAAAATACAAGGAAGCACTGAAGAAGAGCAAAGTTGTTGCTTCGACTTCAGGTATCTTTGTTATAGATATATTCCTATCTACTTTTGGTTCTTGGGTATTGGATACCGGATGTGGATCTCACATTTGTCTAAATGTGCAGGGTCTAAAGAACAGAAGGATGCTTAAAGATGGTGAAGTGAACCTACGTGTGGGGAATGGAGCAAGAGTTGCTGCATTAGCCGTAGGAACTTATGAAGTTACTTTACCTAGTGGACTAATACTTGTTTTGAACAATTGTTATTACGTTCCAGCTTTAAGTAGGAATATTATTTCGATTTCATGTTTGGATAATGAAGGTTTTAATTTTCTTATATGTGATAAGAAGTTTTCCTTTTACAAGAGTGATATGCATTATTGTACTGCTATTTCATTCAATGGCCTTTATATCCTTGATGTTGAAAATCGTGATAATGATGTCTATAACATTAACAAGAAATCTAAACCCAATGATCTAAACCACACATACTTATGACAATGTCGTCTTGGCCATATAAATGAGAAACATATTTCGAAACTCCACAAAGATAGATTTTTAGACTCACATGATTATGAATCGTATGAGACATGCGAATCTTGTTTACTTGGCAAGATGACCAAGGACCCATTTACCAAAACTGGTGAAAGGGCGGGCGACTTATTAGGCCTCATACATACCGATGTGTGTGGACATGTGAGTAGCAATGCTAGGGGAGGATTTCAGTACTTCATAACATTCACTGATGATTATAGTAGATTTGGATATGTTTATCTAATGAAACATAAAAGTGAATCGTTTGAGATATTTCGAATATTTCAAAATGAGGTGCAAAATCAACTTGGTAAAACTATTAAGGTACTTCGATCCGATCGAGATGGCGAATATTTGAGCCAAGAATTTGACAGTCATCTTAAGAGTTGTGGAATCATTTCAGAACTCTCTTCACCCGGAACACCACAATGGAATGGTGTGTTTGAAAGGAGGAATAGAACTTTGTTGGACATGGTTCGTTCTATGATGAGTCAAGTTGAGCTTCCTTTATCCTTTTGGGGACATGCACTAGAAACTGTTGCTTTCACTATAAACAGAGTTCCTACCAAATTGGTTCAAAAGACCCCATACGAGATGTGGCATGGAAGAAAACCTAGTTTGTCTTTCATAAAGATTTGGGGTTGCGATGCATATGTCAAGAAGTTAACTTCTGACAAGCTAGCACCCAAGTCTGATAAATTTGTTTTAGTGGGTTATCCTAAGGAAACTAAAGGATACTATTTCTACAACCGAAACGAGAACAAAGTGTTTGTTGCTCGAAATGGTACCTTCTTAGAAAAGGAGTTTCTTCGCAAAGGAACCTGTGAGAGTAAAATAGATCTCGAAGAAATTTGAGAACCCGAAAACAACATAGAACCAATGGTAGAAACTGAACCAAGTTCACAAGTAGTTGTGGAACCGGTTCAAGATGCACAAATCCTTTGCCGAAGTGGTAGGTCACGATCCGAACCTGAGAGATATGGATTTCTCGTTCCGGAAAGTGACGAAGTGGAGTTAATCGAAAACGATGAACCTACTTTCTATCAAGAAGCGATGTCCTCTCCTGATTAGGAAAAATGGCAAGAGGCCATGGAGTCCGAATTACAATCCATGGTTGATAATCAAGTTTGGAACTTGATTGATCCACCTGAAGGTGTAAAAACCATAGGGTGCAAATGGGTCTTCAAGAAAAAGACCGACATGGATGGGAAGGTGCACACCTATAAGGCTAGGCTTGTAGCTAAGGGATATAGGCAGATTCATGGTATTGACAATGATGAAACCTTTTCGCCTGTAGCTATGCTTAAGTCTATTAGAATTTTATTTGCCATAGCCGCATATTATGACTATGAGATATGGAAAATGGATGTCAAGACATATTTCCTAAATGGGAAGTTACTTGAAGATGTATACATGATACAACCTGAAGGTTTTGTCAGTCCAGAAAATTCTAACAAGGTGTGTAAGTTGCAGAAATCCATTTATGGATTGAAGCAAGCTTCTAGGAGTTGGAATCTACATTTTGATGAAGCAATAAAAGAGTTTGGCTTTATCAAGAATGAAGATGAACCTTGTGTATACAAGAAAATTAGTGGGAGCATAGCACTATTTCTAGTGTTGTATGTCGACGATATCTTACTCATTGGAAATGACATTCCTGCACTACAGACTGTCAAGTCTTGGTTGGGAAAGTGTTTCTCAATGAAAGATATGGGCGAAGCTGCATATATCCTTGGCATCAAGATCTATAGAGATAGATCTAAAAGGTTGATTGATTTAAGTCAAAGTACTTACATTGACAAGGTTCTTAGAAGATTCCAAATGGAAAATTCTAAAAGAGGAAACTTGCCAATGTTGCATGGTATATCTCTTAGCAAGACTCAAAGTCCTAAGACTAATGATGAGCGAAAGAGAAATGAATGGTATTACATATGCTTCGGCAATTGGGTCTATCATGTATGCTACATTATGTACTAGACCCGATGTCTCGTGTGCTCTAAGCATGACGAGTAGGTACCAATCGGATCCCGGCGAACCACATTGGATAGCAGTCAAGAATATATTCAAGTACTTATGAAGAACTAAGGATGTATTCTTGGTCTTTGGAGGAATGGAAGAAGATCTTGTAGTAAAAGGCTACACAGATGCTAGCTTCCAAACCGACAAAGATAATTTCAGATCGCAGACAGGATTTTTGTTTACGCTGAATGGAGGCACTGTTAGTTGGAAAAGTTCTAAGCAAAGTACCGTCGCTGATTCTACAACCAAAGCTGAGTACATAGCGACATCTGATGCAGCTAAGGAAGCTGTTTGGATCAAAAAGTTCATTAGCGATTTGGAAGTCGTTCTAAGTATCAAAGATCCTATTGAACTTTATTGTGATAATAATGGTGCCATTGCACATGCAAAGGAACCAAGGTCACACCAGAGATCCAAACACATACTTCGACGTTTCCACATTATTCGAGATATATGCGAAAGGGGAGACGTAAAGATATGCAGAGTAGACACTGATGACAACGTAGTGGACCCATTAACTAAGACTCTCCTGCAAGCTAAGCAATATGGTCATGTTAGATCCATGGGTATTCAATACATGGGAGATTGGGCCTAGTACAAGTGGAATGCTGTTAATGTTATGCCCTAGGCCTATAGTTTATAGACTTATGTGTTGACATTATTTATTGTTATATGAAAAGTTTACTATTTGATTATTATATGTTTTGCATATTTATTTATAATAATCTCCGTCCTTAATTATTAAGTGAATAATTAGTATAAATGTTAAAGGATAATCATATGATGATTATATGCATAGAGATGCACATTAAATTTATGGGTACTTGTTAGAGAACAAGTGACTGGACTTGACCCGTATGAGATTTATGTCATGGTCAAATGTCATAATTAAATCTCATATGGTCACTTCATTTAGTCCCTAGACCTGAGATTATCATGACCTTACATATGATGAAAGTTATGTTTGATTTTAGTCAAACGATATCTTAACACGATATTTATAAAGGCTAATTTTTGCATGATCGGATTCATGATGGGAAGGATGATAAGTCAAGATGGAATTTGTCCCTTGAAAGAGAGATGTTTTGCTTGGGCCCCTCGATGAGTGATAATGATGAAAGTGTATGGCCATACCCCAATGTGATTGGAATTATCAATATACTCAAGATCGAGAAAGCATTGAACAAAGACAATTTGCCGTGGACCATGACTTGTGTTCAATATAACATCGTGAGACAAAGGGAGAAATGGAAGTGTACCATTGGAAACGTGAACTCTTACGTTATATTATTTGGGTAGACATAATGGCTTGCTAGAGTCCGCTTATGTCTTATGAGGGTCGATATGATCGAACTCATTGCCAACATAATATAATCCTTTTGGGTCACACACAATTAGAATGAATTGATTAAACCAATGAAAGAATGATTGAGAAATTCCTTATCAGGCATAAGATATCGCGCGACAGATCTTGGCCATAGGGCTCGACTGGTCGTGCGACATAACATGCCACTAAGGCGGTTTACAGACAGTTACCTAATTTGATTAGGAAACAAACACCATACTAGAGTAGTATAAATATGATGTCTGTGAAACCCTGATAACCTAGTCGAATTTCTGAAAAGAAAATTACAAAAACAATTCTCAATATTCTTTTTTCAAGGTTTAAAAGATCTAGCAATCTTCAAGAAGTGCTCTTGGTTCATTTGAAGGTGTGGATACTACTAGAGGGTCTTTGCTCGTACAAAGATTAAGGCCTAGAGTTCGAAGTTTGTGATTCAAAATCACATTGTTTATTTGTTCGATAGCTCAAGAACGGAAAGCGTTCAAGGTTGGTTATTTCTATCTCATAGGAATTCAAGTTAATTGTATAGAATGGATCCTAGGGCTCTTGGGTTTTGTGTTATTAGATGCTTAACTCTGCTGCGCATGGACCCATAAAACCCAACACCCGTGATATTGGTGGAAGGTGCAGTATTTGCTTTTGTCGACGTTGACTACGGGATTCCTGGGTTTGAGTTTTCAACAGGCTTGAGGAGGCCTTCTTTGATCAACCCTTCCAGCATCTTACTCAGAGGCATATCTAACTTGTCGAAGTGTACGGAAGGCTGCTTCATGGAGGAGTTGTTGCTCTGCGGGTGAAATTACCCGGGATCCGGCTCGCGCGCGGGGGGCCCCGTGCATCTCGCATTTCGTTGCGTCGCGTTCGAGAAAGTCGCCCGAATCCGAGAGGCAGAGCTATTTTGACGGCACAACTGTTGTTAAAAGGCACCTTTTGGTTTGAATAAAGGGTGCTCGGCCGAGTCAATGAATCTGCTCGGCCGAGCAAAGCCTTTTTGACCGGTCTTCAGCAAATTTCCATTTCTGGTCCCTCTATTTCCAATGCTTTTGCTCTGAACCCTTTATACTTTGTGAAAATGACCTAAAAACCTGTAAAATCATGCAAAATACCAACCAAGCATAAAATCGAAGATATATACAAAAAGAGGCTAATTTATACTTAATTGGTGCAAAATTTAAGATAAATAATATAATAAAAAGACTATAAAATAATATATAAAAACTACTTATCAAATTCCCCCACACTTAAACCTTGCTTGTCCCCAAGCAAGATTATGATAAAAACATGGGGAGGGGAAAAGAATGCAAAAATAAAATAAAGATGAGAATGAAAATGATCCCTCAGAAAATTTATTGTAGCAAGCTTTATTGCCCTTTTGAAGATTGCCTTTATCTTTCTAGTCATATTTTGCATATGCTTAAAAATTATTAGAAAGAAGTAATTTTGAGACAATAACTTAATATAGTCTATATAGGATTTGATCAAGTAAAGCATGCTAGGAAGATAATCTTTTAGGTCATAAACTTGGTAAAAAAAAATGAAAGTTTCATAAAAATGAATTTATTGCTTAAAATGTACAAATAGAGGTTTAAACACTTATTCACAAACTAGAAGCTTACATAGAATTTGCATTGCATTTTTGAATCACAAGGGTGGAAATGGATGATGATAGTGGAAAAAAATCTTATCAAGGCTACAATTTATCTTATTTTTGCATGTGTTATATTTTTGCAAAAGACCTTAGTTATTTTTGATCCTTTCAAGTAGGAGACATTGTGGATGCGAACTCCATGTTCCTAATACTTAGATCAAGAATACTTTTTGGATATTACTTCTATTTGGCAAGGAAGCATCGTCGCAGCGAACGCCGTGCCCCGAGTTACTTAGGAAGTAATAGGTTTCTTTTTGCTTTGAAGATTTGGTGACTAAGTCACTCTTTTCACAATAAGATAAAATGTCTAACCTTGATTTGATCAGTGGAAATGGAAAGATGAAATTTTATTGAAGGGGTGTGATCCAGGGAATGCAAAAACAAAGCAAATGCTTCTAATAAGGGAATAAGCATTAATGAAACTTGAAATGTACATTTAATGAAATATTTTCAAAAAAAAAAATTCAAAAGAACAACCAAGCATCAAAAAGATGATCAATAAAGATTTTAATCTAATCAAATGCTTTTTCCTTGACTAAACACTATATATTGCTATATTAACTTATGAGGCTTTAATTTATTTCCTAAAAATATCCATATATTCTTCTTTTTATTAGTTTTTAAGTTTATAGAAAATATGAGAGGAAAAATAAAGGCATTAATCTAAGGCATATAACAAGCATAAAGATTAATAATATGGATCATCATAGGGATTTTTTTTTTTTTTTTAAATACTAGGCTTGCATACATAAAAGACTAAAATAAAACGCAAGTTTCTTCCCCCATACTTAAATTAAGCATTGTCCTCAATGATTCAAGGACTATAAAGAGATTGGTGGGGAAAAATAAAAAGAAAGACTTACATTGGGGGCGGTGGTGGTGGTGGGTAAAAATTCTCCCAATGCCTTACTCCATAATCGTAGATGTAATCAACCCTTCCTTGAACATGTTGTACCCGTCCTTCAATATTCTCTTGGAATTGGCTAAAGTTTTGATTGAAGTGGTTGAGTTGTTGAAGGATTTGGGTTTGTTGAATGGCCATTTGGTTGAATTGTTGGTAAAAGTCGGGTGGCATTTGATTTTGGTTAGGATTGGCCTGCCCTTCTTCTTCTTCTTGCCCCATATTTACATCTTCATTTCCTTCTTCAACTTGCCCCAATAGAAGCGGGAAGGACCAAGTATCCGGTTGGTTTACTAATACCACCGGAATGTTGGCATTGGGCAAGATGGTATGTGGTGTCTTGTTAGCACCACCTCCCACAAACCAAGTATACCTCCCATGCCCTTCTTCAGAGATCATGTTCATCATTTTTAGGGCTGCTACATCAAGCACCCTAGATCCTCTAACTGGCACCCAAGCATTTTCGCCTTCCTCCGGTAGTTCAAGACCAACATATATTGCTATGAGGGTTATAATCCCTCCAATATGAATATCACCGGGAAAAGTTGGGGAGATGTGATCCCAAAGCCTGTCAAACAACCATTTTCCTATATTTATCCCTTCATACCCTGTCACAAATGCCCATAAAAGAAATAACTCCGTCCTATTGATCGTCCCTTTATCTTCTCTTGCAAAAACAGTGCAAGCATACATCCTATGAATGTAACGGAGGACGGGGTGGATTATTAGAGAGGTTTTGGATGTTTTGGGTAGGAAAGGAGTATGACCCGTAATTTGCAACCAAAACAAATCTGCATTAAACTGAGGAGGGGGAATGTTTGCGGCATTTCTGGGGGAAGGCCAACCTAGCATTTCATTGGCCTCTTCAAGGTTGAGGGTGTAAGGGGTGTTTAGGAGCCGAAATTTCAACTGAACATCCTCAAATTCTTCCCCCGTATTATCATCAATCAAATCCCTATTTCTCTTAGTTAAAGAACTTAGGAACTCCAAGGTGATGCCTTCGTAGGGCATTTCGCTTAAACGCATAAAACCTTCACAATTCAAACCTTGGTGCAAAGCCCGGATATTGCCCCTAATTCCCATAATTCTTAATGTCTCTAAGTCGGGAAATTGCGTGGGCTTGATGTTCTTTCCACTTAATTTGGCAAATCTAGTTGCCTCATCTTCGGTTTGAAAATCAATTCCCATAGTGTTCAAAGTAGGGATAGGCTTAGAACTAGAAGAATCATCATCTCGGGACCTCTTTGTGGTCCTAGATGATTTTCTTCCTCTTCCCCTACCTCTTTCCATGGCAAAAATTTCAAAAACCCAACTAAAAGCAAAAATTTTAAGAGAGAATTTTTGATACCCGAAAATGGAGGAAGAGAATCGCCTTGAAAACTTGTTCCCCTTCTTTAATAAAGCTTGAAAACCCAAAAGAAATCACCTTTCTTCACGAATCTGGGTAGATTTTGAACTTTTTAAGATTTGGGGAAGAACTTAGGGTTTCGGAATTTTGGAGAAATTGGGTGGAATTTTTGAGTTTTATGGTTGGAGATGTGGTTAGGAGATGAAATTTGGGAGGAGGAATGGTTGTATGGCCGGAATTTATGGAGGATTTGGTGGTTTTATGGTGGGAAGGGGCGGAGGGATAGTGGGGTTTAGAGAGAGAGGGAGATGAACAAGGGAGGTGAAATGAAGAGGCATCAGTCAAAGGCCCCGTTTTGACCAAAATAATTCTTAAAATTCAAACTGCTCGGCCGAGCATAGGAATTGCCTCGGCCGAGCATCAGTTTCCAGTTTAACCAAGTTTCTGTCCCTCCTTGCTCGGCCGAGTCAAGGGACTGCTCGGCCGAGCACTTTTGCTGCAAATTTTTTTTTTTGAACGACGTATCCATTCATGAAGAAATGCTTGATCGAATCAACAGAGTGTGCGGCCGCTCCACTTGGTTGATTCAATTTAGTTCATCCGCTCCTGAATGCATGGCCGCTCCAATAATTGGTGCACGGCCGCTCCAACACTGTTCATTATATATATATATATATATATATATATATATTTATATTCCTACAAAACAGAGTTAGAAAACAATACAATAATAATATATAAAATATAAACATAAAAATAAAAATAAATGATAAAGTCAAATATCAAAAAGTAAACCGTTGTCCTCGGCAACGGCGCCAAAAACTTGTTCGGTCGAAACCTAACGGTTTATTTATATCTGCAAGCGCACGGGCTATTGTAATATAGCGGGTGCAAGTACGAGTCGATCCCACAGAGACAGGGTTTACTTTGGGATGATATTTGTCTTTATAGAAATATATAGATATAATGATTGGGGGAGATAAGAATTTGTTTAGAAAATACTAGAAAGATATAGAAACTACTCTAACATATAATGATAGTATTCACGGGATTGAAAATAAATATGCTTTAGATAAAGGCTTTTATCAAAATAACAAGGATGGTACGTTCGGCTTACACTACTTCTCACGGTCAAGCAAGCAGCGTTGTATTCTTCACTAATTATGTTCTAACTGTTTGAGATTTCCGTTTATGGTGTTCCCACCCTGTCACAAACGGGCATTCCGGCTTAACTCTAGCTGACCACAATTAGTAAGAATCCATTAAGATCGAAAGTCAACGTTTTTCCATTCAAAGAACATCCCTAGGCCGTTGTACGACTTCTCGTGACCAATGGACAAGTTTCTTTATAAGGTCTCGTCAATCGAGATTCTCCGCTAGGTCCTTCTCTCAATTAACTGGGATTCCACAAATATAAACGTCTTTATGTTTGCAGGCAATTTAAGAATAATATAAAGAAATTGTTTTAAGATAAAAGTGCCAAGTTCAAGGATGATACGCTAAGTTGTGCTAACTACTCATGGGTCAAGGCCTAGCACATGTATTTTAAAACTTACCGGCCTTTCTCTTGAGGGTCCGGCTTAAGTGTAATCCCGTTCGTCACGCGGGAATCCGACTCACCTTTCGAGGGTACCGTATAAATCAAAATCCATTAAGTCTGTCAATCTCACGTATTTTCCACTAAAGGATCATCCCTAGGTCTTTAAATCACTTTCCGTGATTTATTGACCTAGTTCAATTCTTAGAGTTCCGCTAATCAATATTTTTCACTTGATCAACTGAGGCTATATAACTAAGAATGTCTCCCTAATTGCAAGTGGTTTAGATTTATAAGAAGAGAATTGAAATGACAAGAAAGAGAAGCATGAATATAAATAAATGAGTTTCCAATTCCGAGAAATGGAGGATTACACAAACCATTGAGATAATAAAAGAAGTAAGAAATGGAGATAAGAAAAGAGATACTTATTCATAATTTAAAGAGAGACAATGGCTGGAAAATAATCCTTGTATTGCATTCACCACCTTCAAGAGTATACAAGACTTGTCACGAATCCTTGATACACCTTGAACATTGTGTATAAATTTCTAGAGTATTTTGCTATACATTCTAAGTATAAAATGATCCTTTCTAGATGTGTTTATATCACTATTTTTGGATCCCTAAAACTGAGTACAAATAGCCTTTATATAGGCATTCTATACTAGGAACACATCTCTTACGAAAAGGCACCTTTTGGCTGATAATGGATGTGCTCGGCCGAGTCAATGAATCTGCTTGGCCGAGCAGAGCTATTCTGACGGTCACAACTGTTGTTAAAAGGCACCTTTTGGTTTGAATAAAGGGTGCTCGATCGAGTCAATGAATCTGCTCGGCCGAGCAGAGCCTTTTGACCTGGCCTTCAAAGAAATTTCCATTTCTGGTCCCTCTATTTCCAATGCTTTTGCTCTGAACCCTTTATACTTTGTGAAAATGACCTAAAAACCTATAAAATCATACAAAATACCAACCAAGCATAAAATCAAAGATATATACAAAAAGAGGCTAATTTATACTTAATTGGTGCAAAATTTAAGGTAAATAATATAATAAAAAGACTATAAAATACTATATAAAAACTACTTATCAGTCTTGTCTGAAAGTATGTGCCGTGTAGGGATGGAATTTTTGAAAATGTGTCACGTAGTGTGTGCCGTGTTTTTGGTGACGGACTTTGTGGGGAAAATATGTGCAATGTGCACCGTGTTTTGTGACGGGTCTTTTGAAAATGTGTCTTGTAGTGCTTGATCCCTTTGTTGAGAAAATTTGTACAGTGTGTGCCGTGTTTTGTGATGGATTGCATGGGGAAAATTGCATGTCGTGTTTTGTGACAGGTTGCATGTGAAAAGTATGTGTAATGTGTGTCGTGTTTCGTGACGGGTTACATGTGAAAATTATGTGCAATGTGTGTCGTGTTTGGTGACGGACTTCTTTTTTTTATGCTTTGGTATTAAGTACTGTGACTGACGTACCTTTGCTGTGTTTACCTGCAGGATGAGGGGCTTTTGGCTGGGAAAGCCAAAAAGATGAAGACTCGGGGATCGCTCGAGGCTGTGGTCGAGTTGTGGCAGCAGATGCCGAATATCTCTATGGATGGCAGGCCGAGCCCCAGGAGGCTGGTCTATGATTCTGGCTTGGACGTGTTCGTGGAGAACTTGGCCAGGGTTTCTGACACGAGGAAGAACAAGAGCATCTTCCTGGGCCTATCTGAGTATTGGTGGGATACCACCCACACCTTCCATCTGAGCTGGGGCGAGGTGACGGTGACGCCTACCGATTTTGCTGCTATCACCGGGCTTTCCTTCAAAGGAGGGCCAATGCGGTGGAGGGATAGGATAGCTGAGGACGTGCTGACTGAGTTGCTGGGCTTTGCGCCTCTTCCTCGTAGGGGTCTAGGCATGCTGTACAGCGATGTGGAGACGAGGATTACGGCCAGTATTGGGGCCTACTGTCGGGGTACCGGTCAGGTGATGGCGGAGCAGCTGGCGCGGTCCTTTCTGTGGTTTGCCCTTTCTGAGACTCTGTTCTCGAACCACGCGACCACGGCTCCTTTTGCTCTGCTGGAGAGCTTGATTGATTTGGAAAGAGTCTGTGATATAGCTTGGGGCGAGGCGGGCCTGGCCGAGCTTTATTTCTCCTTGGACTGGTTCAGCAGAGGCGTGGCCAGTTCCTTGGCTTGTTTTGATTTTGCTTTGGAGGTATGAGTTTATTGCTGTTTTTGATTAGCAACCTGTCATTTTCTCCGTTTTCTTTTGCACTGAGCCTTTTCTGCTTTTGTCGCAGGTGTGGTTCTACGAGATCTTTCAGTGTTTCCCGTGGGATAGAGATCCTGGAGCCATAGCGGCCTATCCTGCTATGTTAGGCTGGGCCCGCCCGGCGAGGAGGAGGAGGACCAGCAGGGGTAAGCTCACCATTACCTAGGGGAGGTGCAGGCACATTTGGGGAGAGATAGCCCGGAGGAGTTCGTTCTGTACCCCTGGGCTCGATATGAGGCGGATGATTTTGAGGGGGCTCCTGTAGTGACGACGCAGAGGAAGATACTACGGGGCCTGACCTGCGACGTCATGTACTTGGGCGAGAGGGTCTTTTGGCAGCATGGCCCGGGTATGCTTCCCTTGGCTCCGAGGGACCCGCCTTTCGGGATGTTGGATTCCCGGTATATGGATGTGCTAGAGTTTGAGAGGTATTTGGGCGGCGTGAGTGCACATGAGTTTGTTTTGTATCGAGAGGAGTATGGGGCCTTCGTGAGGAAGAAGTTGAGGACGCCACTGTGTGTCACGAGGGAGAGGGAGGCCTGGTCTCTGCAGTGGTCCCCGCAGGTTCTGGTGCTTGGGCCGGATTTTACATATGTCTGCGGGGATTCATCGAGGAGGAGGGTGTCTGTACCCGTCCCTGAGCAGGCTCCTGCTGCCTACCGAGTGGATCCTGACATGCCGGTGAGTGTGCTTACTCTTTTCCATCTTGGCATCTTTTCTGTATTTTTCTCTTTTTGTTAAGTATGACTGTGTCGCTGAGCGTTTCTTTGGCTGCTTGCTTGTGCAGGTCCCGGGGAGAGCCTATGACATGCTGACCCGCCGTTATGTGGCGATGAGGTCCTTCGCGAAGAAGATGGCGTCAAAGATGTCTTGCCAGTCTTCGCGACGTGTGCCGGCGTACGAGCCGATGCCTTCGAGGCATTCTGTAGATGTTCCCCCATCGAGAGCCGAGCCAGAGCCACAGCAGGAGGGACCTTCGCGGGGGCGGCATAGCATGGATGCCGGGATGTCCTCGGGGGCTCAGAGGCCGCAGACCCTTCATCAGTTCTTTCCTCCGCCGGATGTACAGGGTGAGAGTTCGTTAGAGCATGCCTTCTTCGATCCTTTTGTCGGATTCGACCCTTCTGAGTACCTTGAGTACCAACCTCAGGAGGGGGTTCAGTACTCTGACGACGAGGGTGTGGCTGGCGAGTTTACCGGGATGCCTGACTTCTCGCTTGAGGATGTCAGTGATGATGATGCTGAGGAGTCGGATTAGGGCTCATTTGCTTTCCCTCTTTCCATATCTTCTTCTTCTTTTTTTTTGTTTAGCAACAGACATTATGTGTACCTGTAATAAAACACTTGTATTTGCATGGCAAAAGTATTTTATTTTAAGATGTAATGTCGTATTTGTGATTCCGGGGAATTGTCCTAGGAATGGTTGCTATTTTTTTATCTGTGCATGCCACGTGAGCTGAGAGTGCATTTGTGGGTAGTGTATGCTTGCCGGAAATGGCTTTGGCCAGTGTTTGGGCATTTTGGAGCAAGGTCCTACTGGGGACAGTGGTTGTTGGCCAGTTTGCTAGGAAAGTGGGGCCAGGATGCAATAAGGTCCGTACGGACAGACCTAGGTTGGAAAGAGGTCCGTACGGACCAGCTTTCCTTTTGGGGAGGAAATAAATGTTCTCCAGATGTCTGGACTTTCCCCACTCCCCATTTGCAGCCATTTTTGAGCTTTCTTCCCCATTTTCTCTAGGAACCTCCATTTTTGCCATGGATTCTTTGTATGTTCCAAGAATTTTGCCAAGGCTTTCGCAGGAGCGGCAAGCACACTTCCTTGAGCAGCTGAAAATGTGGATGCGACGCCGTATGAGGCATCAGAGGCGGTCTTTCGAGGTAAGGTTTCGACTTTGCTCGGTTTGGTCTTTTAAGGAGTTGGTTCCTGATTGGGTGTTGTTGCGGGCTGCCGCGAAGTTCTGGGATGTTAGAAGGCATGTGTATTGCTTCTCCTACAATGAGGTAGTGCCCACCTTTGAGGATTTTCGAGCTTTGATTGGAGGACCGGAGGTGGAGGCCATCTCGCTTCCTTTGATTGGTGGTGCTGCTGTGAGCGTGAAGCTTGCAGGCTTTCTTCGAACTTCGTTGGGAGAAGTGCAGGGCATGATCCTTGATTCGGGTCATATTGACATTTCTGCGCTGCCGGAGCGGTTCATGATTGATGATGAGAGTGATGTCTCGTGGGATGCATTTGCCTTGTGCGTGATAGCGACGCTTTTCATGGTAAGCTCACTTGGTGTTTGCGATGGCGCTTTGCTAGATGTGGTTGGACACTGCAGAGCTGGAGAGGATATTGTCCCGTTGGTGATAGGGGAGACTCTTCATGGTATCGACCGTCTGGCGACTGGGGATCGGTTCATGAGAGGGGGAAGCCCCGCTTTTCTCACCTTGTGACTGCGAGAGAGACTTCAGGCCATGCCCGAGGCTCCGACGTCGTTTAGCCCGTGGTCATTTGCTCGACGACCTCTTGTATTGGATATGGATCAGTTCGCCTGGGAGAGATGGATGGCACAGCTTGATACGCATCAGATCCGTTGGGGGGTTCCGCACTGGGGTATCGAGACTAGGAGGGCCTTGCAGGAAGGGTCCTATGTTGTCAGAGTTCCCGGTTTGTCTTGGTCCTCCTTCTATATTCGGTCGCTTGTTTCCCGGCAGTTTGGGATGAAGCAGGAGCCTTTGTTGGGCTGGGATGACCTTGCTACTGCGGCGGTAGTTCCTCTTTGTATGGCCGCTCCAGGTGCTCTTCTGTATTTTCTGAGGGTATGGAAGTACTCCGCTTTCCCTCAGGTGGTGCTCCTTAGACATCGGGAGAGTGTCGTATTGACGACCCAGTACGTGGCTTGGTATGAGCAGCGTGTTGGGCAGTCCCAAGTGGCTTTGGGGAGCAGGCGTGGAGCGATTCTGGGGCCCGATTGCCGTAGTAGCTATTGCCTTAGGAGTGCCGAAGCCTGGTCTGACCCTCAGGATGTTACGGGAGACACTTTGTTTGACTATGAGACCAGAGTTGACTGACTGACGGGGAGAGGTCCTCTTTTGCAGACTCGCGAGGAGGAGATCCGAGCCGAAGCACGGGCGAATGAAGCCCTGAGAGCTGCTGGATTGTTTGACTCTACGGGGAGGACCCCTAATCTCGCACTGAGAGACACAGAGCTAGCTCACGTGGAGCGAAAGAAGACTCGCCGGGGATGAGGGAAGAAAGGGAAGAATGGCGTGGGGTCAAGCGCAGATGGCGCGGAATGACCTCCTAGGTATCCATTCATTACATTGCAAACACATTATTTGTTAAATGTATTAAGCTGTCTTTTAGCATGTTGTGAATTTGAGAGTAGACCGTGCTTGAACTCATCAAGAAATGTTGTAACCGTTAGTGATTTGTGATTTACTTTTAAAGCTTTGTCGAGACGCAAGATCTCTTGTTCGCTTTTTGTTTCTTTTGTGCACCTTTGGTGGCGTCCATTTTTGGACTTTCCTGTTGCATTTGCGGACTGAAGCAGCCTGGGACTTGACGGCAATCCCTTTTGCTTGGGCTTTGTGTTTGGCTGAGAGGTTGAATGATCCCTTGACAAGTCGTTTTGACGGTCTTTTCCGTAGCTTCCATGCCTCTTGTTTGTTGGCGTCGGGCTCTTGACCTCAATTTCGCAGCTTCTGCTTGAGCTTTTTTTTATTATTTTTTTTTTGAGAGCCCTTGCTCGAGCTCTTTTTTTTTTTTGAAGCGCGTGAGGGCGAAGACAAGCCCCTGGCTTGGAAGTAGACATGGGTCAGTCGTTTGACGTTGAGTGACCTTCGGATGTCCTTTGATGTTGCCGCCGTTGTTTGACTTGGTCAAGGTGACGTTGGGGGCATGCTCTTGGAAAGTGTGTAGTTTGATGGAGGTCTTGATCGACATTCAAACTTTTGACTTTTTTGTGTGTTTTTAGATCGGACCAATTAAGGTTTCCTACGTTCCCTCGGACTAGAGGGCTCAGGTCTGCGTAGTTCGACACTACATGGAGTGCCAAGAGATGCACAATTGTTCTTCTTTAGGCGAAGTATCTGCGGAGTTTGCTTCCGTTGACTGGATTCATGAATGGATTGCCGTCTAGGTCTATCAGCTTCATGGCACCTCCGGAGAAGATCTTTTGAACCACGAAAGGGCCGATCCATGTTGGTTCCCATTTTCCCAGTGGGTTGGTTCGAGTGGGAGGCTTTTCTTTGAGTACAAGGTCGCCTTCCCTGATGTCTCGGGACTTGACTTTCTTGTCGAAAGCTCTAGCCATTCTGCTTTGGTAGGCTCGGACGTGTTCCATGGCCTTTAGTCGTCGCTCGTCTAGTAGAGCCAATTCGTCGTGTCGGCTTCGGAGCCATTCGACTTTGTTGATGTCATTTTCCAGCAGCACTCGAAGTGAGGGAATTTCCAATTCAATGGGGAGGACTGCTTCCATCCCGTATGTCAGGGCAAATGGAGTTTCTCCCATGGCCGTTCTGACAGATGTTCGGTAGCCCCAAAGTGCAAGGTGAAGCTTTTCGGGCCAATCTCTTCCTCGGGTGGTCATTTTCCGGATGATCCGTTCGAGAGTCTTATTTTCTGCTTCTACGGCGCCATTTGTTTGTGGCCGGTAGGGAGAAGACTTGTGGCGTGTGATCTTGAATTCGGCCAGCAGTCTGTCGCATTCCCCTACGAAGTAGGAGCCGTTGTCTGATATGATCTCGTTCGGGATGCCGTATCGGCAGATGATGTTTTCCCTGAGGAAATGCGCGACTTTCTTGGAGGTGAGCACCTTGTAAGACTTAGCTTCGACCCATTTGGTGAAGTAGTCGATGGCCACTAAGATGAACTCGTGACCGTTGCTGCCCGGTGGAGCGATTTTTCCGATGACGTCAATTCCCCAAGTGGCGAAGGGCCATGGTGTAGTCATGCAGTAGAGGTCGTGAGGGGGTAGGTGATTGAGGTTGGAGAACCGTTGACACTTGTCGCAACTTCGGACAAAGTGGATGCAGTCTGCCTCCATGGAAATCCAGTAGTAGCCCATCCTGAGAATGATTTGCATCAGGGCTCTGGCGTTCATGTGGGGACCGCAAGCCCCATTGTGGACTTCGCTCATGAGCTTGTTTGCTTCTTCCTGGCTGATGCAGCGTAGGAGTGGTCCTTGGTAGCGTTTTTTGTACAGCATGTCCCCAAGGATGACGAAGTGGGAGGCGAGGCGTTTTAGGGCCATGATGCTCTTGGCCTTGACTCCTTCCCTGTGTTGGCCTTTCTCGTTCATGAAGGCGGTTTCCCCGTTCTTGAGGTATTGGAAGATCTGGTTGTACCATGGCTCATTGATGGGCTTGGGTTCTGGTTCGATCTCGCAACAGTAGGCAGGAATTTCCTTTCGTCCGACTTTGAAGGGCTTGATTGCTTTTCCCTCAGGGATTTCCACGAGTGAAGCCAAGGTGGCTAAGGCGTCTGCAAACCGGTTTCGGTCTCTCGGCAAGTAGTGGAAGGTGACCTCTTCGAATTGTGTGATGAGGTCCTCCATGCAAGCGTGGTATTTTTGCAAGCCTGGGTCTATGGTTTTCCACTTGTTTGAAACTTGGTTGATGATCAGGGCTGAGTCCCCATAGACCTCGAGTTTCTGGACATTCCTTTCGAGTGCGGCCTGTAGTCCGGCGGCGCAGGCTTCGTATTCGGTGGCATTGTTGGTTACCTCGAAATTGAGTTTTATGGGGTGTGCTCGTCCTTGGGATCGACCAAGAGCATACCGATGCCGTTTCCTTTTCTGTTGGCTGCTCCATCGAAGAACAGTTGCCATCGATTTTCGCCTTCGAGTACGAAGATTCCTTCGTCTGGAAATTGTGGTTCAGGGCCTCGAGCCTCGTCGGTTGGGAAGTCAGCCAGTTGTTCAGCCATTGCCCGTCCCTTGATTGACTTTTGGTTCACGTACTTGATATCAAACTCCGCTAGGAAGAAAGACCATTTGGCGAGCCTCATTGACAGAGATGGTTTGTCGAAGAGGTATTTGACTGGGTCCATTTTGGAAACCAAGTGTACCGTGTGCGACTGCATGTAGTGCCGTAATTTTCCTACAACACATACCAGAGCTGCGCAGGTTTTCTCGAGAGCTGAGTAGTTGAGTTCGCTGCCTTGAAACTTTCGACTGATGAAGTAGATGGCATTCTCGACTCGTGACTCTTTCTTTTCTTGACAGAGCATGGCTCCAACTGCGGTGTCGGTCACAGTTAGGTATAGCAACAGTGGTTTCTCCTCATGAGGAGGACAGAGAATCGGGGGCCTCACAAGGTATGCCTTTATTTCTTCAATGTCATCTTGGCATTCTGAGTTCCATTCAACGTCGGCGTTCTTCTTCATTAGTTTGAAGATTGGCTCGCATATGGAGGTCAATTGATTGAGGAAGCGGCTGATATACTGCAGGCGGCCCATGAAGCTTTTCACCTCTGTTTGGGTTTGCGGTGGTCTCATTTCTATGATGGCCTTGATCTTTTGAGGATCAACCTCGATGCCTCTCTCGGTGACCATGTATCCCAAGACCTTGCCTCGACTAACCCCAAATGTGCATTTGGCAGGGTTTAACCTCATCGAGTGTTTTCGGAGGTGATTGAAGAACTTTCTCAGGTCTGTGAGGTGTTGTCCGTCTGATCCCTTTGAGTGGACGATCATGTCATCGACGTACACTTCGATCTCTTTGTGGATCATGTCGTGGAAGAGGGCGGTTGCTGCCCGTTGATAGGTAGCCCCAGCGTTCTTTAGTCCGAACGGCATTACTGAGTAGCAGTAGGTTCCCCAGGGGGTTGTGAAAGCTGTCTTTTCTTGATCTTCCTCGGCCATCTTGATTTGATTGTAGCCGGCAAACCCGTCCACGAAGGACTTGACTTCGAAATTGGTTGTAGTGTCTACCAACATGTCGATGTTGGGTAGTGGAAAATCATCCTTGGGACTTGCTTTGTTGAGATCTCGGAAGTCCACGCAGCAGCGCACTTTTCCATTGGCCTTGGTGACCGTGAAGATATTGGAGAGCCATGTGGGGTACTCGATCACCCTGATGAAGCCGACGCAGAGCATCTTCTCTATCTCTTCCTTGACTTGTAAAGACCATTCTGGCTTGATTCGGCATAGCTTTTGCTTGATGGGCTTAGCCTCGAGATTCAAGAGGATCCGATGCTCTACAATGTTTGGATCTAATCCGGGCATGTCTCGGTAAGACCAAGCAAACACGTCCACGAACTCTTTGAGCAGTGCAGTCAATGCGTCTTGCTCTGTGCCGGTGAAGAAACTTTCGATTTGCGTCTCTTTTGGCTCTTCAGCAGTTCCCAAATTCACTTTGGTTAAAACCTCCTCGGCAGCTTGGGCCCGGTTTTTCTCTCTTTTGACAACATTCTTAAAGATGTGCTTAATGTATTGTTATTTTAATGTGTCTGCTTCTTTATCAAGTGAATCGTTATTAACTGTTTTTGTGTTAGTTAATTTATCAGTTGTTAAAGATGCAATGAGAGGATACTCGGAAAGATCGAAGCATTCATTAAGAGCATACGGGAATACATTATTGGCAATGAGTTCGTAATCTTCTGGCGTGAGGCCATCAGATGACTCAAGAGACTCAAACTTAAAGATAATGGACTCAGGATGGGTTTTGACACTGGACTCTAGGACTCGAGGGGTCAGACCAAGTTGTTCGATCATGTTCCTTTTGATGGCGATGGGTCCGGAGAAGGTGGCCCAGTTATTGAGTGGCAATGAGCTTGATAGGATGTGGGGTTTGAAAGGCTTTGTGTCACCGTTCCCGATCATGGCTATCACAGAGTTATCAGAAACAAAATCAATTAGATCTGGCATCTCGATTTCTTCATTGAAGAACAGGTGGAGCAGTGGCTCGTTCCAAGCATCGTCTGCGGAGTCTTTTGCTTTTGTCTTGGGCATTACTAGCTCGAATGTAGACTCGTCCCGCTTGTTGGGGACAGGGGTGTTGTCAGAGAGTTTTTCGAGTTCTTCTGCCAAAGAGGGGGTTTTCCCGAACCAAAATTTGTTATGAATAGTGGTGGTCGTGGGTCCCGACAGAGTTGGTGCATCAAGAAATGCTCTTCTGTTTGGATTTGGCTTAAGGCCTCTGAATCTTGCCAGGTTCCGCTGGAGCTTGTCCATGGTTGTCGGCCGGCTCTGTTTGGCGCTGATCAGCTCTGTTCCCTTTCATGTGTCTTCATTCAAGTTGTCATCCTTCTTTGTGAAGTACTTGGTCATGTCGAAGCTGTAAGGGCGGAGCTTGGAGATTGTGTGCAAGCCTCGTTTGCCATTGGCAGAGCGTTTCGTGCAGCTTGCTTGTCTTCCGTAATGTGTTCGGGAGTAGGAACGTATCCCAGGCCATGGAGGGTATTCTGCTCTTTTATATTGATGATTTGTTGGGTACCCTGATGGCGTTTTCCCAAACCGAGCCCCGGGATGTAGTTCATGTGCTTCATCATTTTCATCGGGGGAGGGATCTTGTCCCAAATTAAAGGCAGGTCTATGTGGCACACCTGTGCCTTTGGGATTTCAATGGTGAACCCTGTTAGCATCATGCCATCATCGTCGTGTTTGATCTATAAGACCGGGACGCCGTTTGTGTCGGTCCTTTTGGTGACTATGCTATCACCGTAGATGATGGTTAGATCTGTTCCTTGGACGAACTTTACACATTGGTGGAGAATGGATGCCACCCCGTTGATCTGGTGTAGCCAAGGGCGTCCCAAGATGGCAGTGAATGTGATCGGGATGTCGATGACTTGGAAGTCGGTCGGGACCATCTGCTTTCCAAACCATAAGTTCAAGGTGGCTATTCCCAAGACTGGGCGAGACGTTGAGTCGTATGCCTTGATTGCCTGAGTTGAGGGTTTCAGATCAGTTGCTTTGATCCCTAGCAGATCCATCATTTTGGATGGAAGGACATTCATGGATGATCCCCCATCTACCAAGACTCGAGGGAGACGGCGCTCGTCCAGTTGAACTGTTATGTAGAGAGGCTCATTGTGGTCAGACCCAAATTTTGGGAGGTCAAGCTCCGTGAAGGTGATGATGTTTCTGTAATTAACGTTGCCGATCATCTGAACCGCTTCATCAGGTGTCACCGTGATGGGAACTATGGTCTGGGCCAGGCTTTCTTCCAACTTTTCCTTGTGTGGGTAAGATGAAGTGAGTAGGGACCAGAGCGAGATGTTAGCCTGAGTACGCTTGAGCTTAGCTAAGACAGGATCTTCAGCCTTTGGGTCCAGGGTTTCAGCTTCTTTGGCGTAGGGCCCCTTTTCAATTCGTGGCTCAGGTATGACTGGCCTTTTGTCTGCCCGTGGAGGATTCGTCGGGATTTGACCGGAACGCGTTAGAACGTTCACCTCTGGCTTTGCTGCTTTGCTTGTCTCTCCTATTTCTGTTAGGAGGGGGCCTTGATTGGCGTAGGGCCAGACTGCGCATTTCAATTCGTTCACCGTCATAGCTTTTATTGAAGCATCAATAGTGGCTTTGAGATCTTCCCAAGACAAGGGTTGAGGTATCTGGACCTTCGGGCCTTCGGTGGCGGTGCGGAGCTCGTCCCAGCTGATCATGGAGCAGACGTTGCCGTGGCCTTGTGCAGAGCTAGGCTGAGGAGATTTGCTGGAGTAGATGACGTAGTAGTCAAACTTTCCTGAGGGTTCTCCAAGGGTTCCGACTGTGGGATCGCCGGATTCATACCTCTTCTTCAGTTTTTGTTGAGAAGAGGGTTTCTTCTTTCTTCGAGGACGGCCCTCGTTCATTTCATCTTGGAATTCCATTTCCAGACAAGCACTGCAATCGCAGACGTCCCACCAGATGTGTTCGTTGTTCGGCGGTGGTACCGGGACCTCAGGAGGCTGAATGGGCAGGCTTTCCCCCGGGGGGTCTTGTGGCTTTATGTCGTAACTGCATGGCTCGTATGAGGGCAACAGGTTGACCTCTGGGAGGCAATGAGAGAGGTTAGAAGCTGCAGGAGCGGGCATGACTTTGGAAGCCCCAGGTAGTTGGGTGGCTAATGTCCCGAAGTGGTGCATGGCGCCTTCAATCCAGGCTTGTTGTTCACCTTGGCGTTTCTCAATAGTCATGAGGACCTGCCAAACTTCTTCCAAGGTTGGGAAATTTCTCGGGGGTAAGGTCCCATTTTCCTCGTTGTTATCCACTGACTTGGCCATGGGGAGCTGATGGACTGCCCTGGTGACTGCGGTGGGAAGGATGTTGGACCTTGCGGCTTTGACACGGGGAGAGTAGTTCCCGGGTACTCTCGATCACTCTCTGTTAGCTGGAGGGGGTGACGGGCAAGGTTTAGACACGGGAAGGCCTTTTGGATAAAGGGGGAAAGCTCACGTGACATGCGGTTTCCGTTTTTTTTTGTTGTTTTAATTTACTTAAAACGTGTTTTCTCAGAGTCCTAGGTAGGTTGTAAAATATTGCTCTTCTTTTTCGCAACTATGCTAGATCCTGGGTCAGTGGAGACCATCTGTGCGGCTATAAGCCCCTCGTTTTGCACCTGTATTTCGACATCCCAGGGTGGACAGCCCCGGGCGAGGGTCCTATAGGGCAAGCGGTTTCCACCGGCCTAAAAGAAAATCGAACCTAAGGACCGAGCCTGTCATGTTCGTTTTGGCCCAGTTAGCCATGTGAATAGTGAACCGAGCCGGCCACTGAGTCAAGATCAGGTCAAGAGTTCGGCATGACCTCTCTTTACCTTGCTTGCGCAAGGGATCTGTGACGTTAGGCGTTGGCTGGGTCCTATCGTCATGGTTGACGTATCAAAGGCTTGATGACATGGTGTCATGTGAGCATGGATGTATATCCGGGACGGAACATCGTCTGGGTGTAGCTTCGGAAATCAAGATCAGGTCAAGATTTTAGCATGACCTTTCATCGCTTTGCTTGCGCAAGGGATCTTGAGTTTCTAGCCTTGACTCAGAAAATGGCCGGCATGGTATATGTATCCAGGCTGTATGACACGGACTGGGTAAAAACCAACCGAGTCTGGACAGAGTGTGACTCAAGACTCAAACGTGCAGGGTTGACGCTTGGCTACGATGGGATGTTTGGAATGATCCCGTGCGCGTCCGAGAGGCATAGGAAGGCCAAACGAACTGCAATTCAGACCACCCCCGGTTAAGGGTTGTAGTGTGCAGTGTATCCGAGGCAGCAGTGCGTGTAGCCTGCGGTGTAACCGAGGCAGCAGTGTGAGTAGTGTGCGGTGTAACCGAGGCAGCACTGCGCGTAGTGTGCGGTCTCTAAAATTCTTTTTCTGAGTAAAACAGAAGTTTTGCAGAATTTTAAATGTATGCACAGATGTATATTGATTTATTTTTTTTGTATTTTTATTTTTTTGTAAATAAAAAATAAAGCACATGCACACACACACACAACAGTTAAAGAAAGGGGTAAAATGAAAGTTTGACCCTCATCATCGTTTTAAAAATCTTTTGTTTTGTTTAAAAGTTTTTAAAACAAAATGTCCCCAGCGGAGTCGCCAACTGAAATTACCCGGGATCCGGCTCGCGCGCGGAGGGGCCCCGTGCATCTCGCATTTTCGTTGCGTCGCGTTCGGGAAAGTCGCCCGGATCCGAGAGGCAGCGCGTTCGCGCCCCGGCATCTGGCTTATTCCGCTTTTTGCGTTAGTTGGGAGGTGTCTCATCGTGTTTTTGCTTGTAGAGTCGCCACGCCGTTTTTATTATGCCCAAAACATTGAAAAAGGGCATCAGTTTAAAAATAAACTGTTTTTTTTTTGTGTGATGAGATTTTTGAGTTCGGAGATCAGATGACTCCTCCGGAAGAGAATATTAGAATCTTAGAGCTCACCCGAGTCGCCTCGTAAAACGAGTCTTTCGGATACCCCTAATATTCTTTAACTGTTGTGTGTGTGTGTGTGTATATGCTTTTAAAAATGCATGCTATGTCGGATGTCTACATTGTACACTGCTTTATTGAAATGTATTGAAATAGTATAGGAAGGAAGCCTTACCAATGTTGGTTCGTGTCTGTCTTCTGCAGGGGAATAGTGTTTGAGGTCAGAATAGTGTTCCGTAACGGACCGGGATTGCTTCGGAAAAGGGGCCGATTGTCTGCGGAAAGAGTTTCGGCATGCGTTGGGATCGCAGGGATCACTCGGGCAGAGTTTCGGCATGCGTTGGAATCGTTGGTTGGATTCGGGCAGAGGTTCGGCGTGCATTGGAATCGTTGGTTGGATTCGGGCAGAGGTTCGGCGTGGTTTGGGATCGTTGGTTGGATTCGGGCAGAGGTTCGGCGTGCGTTGGAATCGTTGGTTGGATTCGGGCAGAGGTTCGGCGTGGTTTGGGATTGTCGGTTTGACTCGGAAAGAGCCGGGACTCCTCGGGAAAAACCAAGCAAGGCCTCGGAGTACCACGAGGGGCCTCAGAGTACCTCGAGAGTGCCTCGGGGTAGCGCGGGAGCGTCGCGGGAGCGCTCGGGGATGCTTCGGAGCACCGCAAGGGGGCTCGGAAGGCCTCGGAAGGATCCGAAAGGGGCCGGGAGTGCCCCGAATGGTCTTAGAGGGGAGCCTGAAGGCTGGGGGAGAGGAGAGAAGAGGGAAATGTGTGAAAATGAGGGAGGGGGAGCCCTCTATTTATAGTGCCAGAAAACTGCAAGAAGGTCCGTACGGACCTTCTAGGTAATCTAGTTTTTTGGTTTTCCTCGATTTGAGGGAATCTGTGATAATTGAGAATATTCTGGAATGATGATGTCTCATTTGCA
The DNA here is from genome assembly GCA_022495995.1 of Adenophora triphylla var. japonica. NCBI lineage: Eukaryota > Viridiplantae > Streptophyta > Magnoliopsida > Asterales > Campanulaceae > Adenophora > Adenophora triphylla. Next base: position 523,130 of record JAFEMH010001060.1, read on the forward strand.
AAGAGGTCCGTACGGACCAACTAGGCATGCAAAGAGGTCCGTACGGACCAACCATACATTCCAGTAATGATGTTCCCCGGGATTTGAGGGAATATTGTGGACTTTAAGGGGATTCAGTAATTATTAAAACAAAGAGGTCCGTACGGACCTTATTTGCTTTTCCAATTTTCTGAAAATTTCCAAGAGGTCCTTTGTCCCTTTTTATCCCAGAAAGGTTCCTCCCTTGGTTTGGCTTGGGGTTTTTGAGGGTTTTGAGTGTCAGAGGTCTTCGAGACTGCGTTTGTGAGTCTGCGGTGTTTTCCATGTGCTCGGAAGAGGGTGATCCAGATTGGGGTACTTACAGCGGGGCCGGGTTTCTGTTGTTTGACTGTTGGCCCTGATGGATGTAGTTGACAGACGTATCTTTCCCTTTGCCGGGGGCCGGTGCAGGATTGAATGTAGCTGCTGATCTGTATCTATATGGTTGTACTGTAGCCAGCATTCCTTGAGATCCTTTTCGAATTGTGAGCCGGCATTGACCATGGCTCGGAGATCTGGGAAGAAGTGATGGATGATAAGCGGTCTGATGGACGGCCTCAAGCAGGACTTGAAGATCCGCATCTGTTCATCTTTGGAGAGTGGCTCCATGATTTTGGAGAGCTTCCAACTCCACCTCTTGTAGAATTCTCCGACGCTTTCATCTGCTTTCTGCTCGGTGGTGATTAAGTCCTCACGACTTGTTTCCCACTCCAGGTTGGATCTGTACCGCTTTAGGAAGATATTATTTATCTGATCCCAGGTATGGCGATCTGCAGGCTTGACCCTTAGGAACCACCATAGCGCAGAACTCTTGAGAGTATGTTGGAAATGATAGACCATTTGCTGGAGGGTTGCTCCTTTTTCGCTCATGCCGAGAACGTAGGTGTCGACATGCGTCTGTGGACATTCGGTTCTATCGAATCGGTCCATTTTCGGCATTCTGAACTTAGCAGGGAGAGGCATGACCATTCCCGGATCTGTTGATTTGAGTGTTTCTTGCTTTGAGCTACATATGCTGGCTTTCAGGTCTTTCATTTGTTCGACCATCCAGGCCAAGGCGGGGTCCAGTGGTGGACTTTGAAGCTCGATGCCGGGTGCTTCCATATGAGCGGCAATAATTGGAGGTGGGAGGCTTGATATATGTGGATATATGGGGGCCTTTTCTGGACTGTATCGGGGTTTGTCCCCGATGTTTTGAGGTTCGTGTATAGGCAATGGGTTAAACCCGGGAGGGTATTGGAGGATATTGACATCTGTTTGAGATGGTCCAAATGCGCGTTGTCAGACCGAGTGATGGGAGTAGTACTGGCTTGGCCGTATATGATGGGGGTGCCTTGAGAGGTGGCAACATGGAGCCTCGGTCGGCTGTTTCCTTGGTTTGAAGGAATCCTGTAACTTGGTGGGGGGAGGAACCCTGGTTGAAGGTTTGAGGAGCTGATCGGGGAGGATCATCGTCCTCGATTAGGACGAAAGTACCGTCTGGTTGGGGGACAGCTGCTATGCCCCGCTCATTTAGGAGATGTACCACGAAATTCTGTTGATCTTCTTTCTGCCTCTTGTGAACCTCACAGCCCCGGATGGCTTCTTCCAGTGTCATATCTGTTACCGGTGGCGGGGTTTCATGCCCGTCACGATTTCTCATCAATTCTGACATGTCGGAGAGTCTAGCTGAACGAACTGAGGGAACCGAAGAACTGTCTGATGTTGCCATAACTGCGATTCTGGCAAGGCGCTAACCCGGAATTCTGAACCACGTTCTGCTCGCTGCAGGGAAGGAAAGGCAGGGTTTAGGCTTCGGAAAGGGTATTTGGCTCAGGGTTTTGGGCTTGTGCAATGTGCAGTTACCGATTAATGTTTACTTAAAATGCCTTTTCTCAGAGTCCTAATCGGTTGGAAAAGATCGTGTCTTCTTTTTCCCAACTAACCTAAGGCTCGAATCAGTGGATCTCGTCACTACGTTTATAAGCCCCTCATTTTTCACCTGTAAATCGTCTTCCCAGGACGGACAATCCCGAGCGAGGGTCCTATAAGGCAAGCGAGTTCCACCGACAAAGGAAAAAAGTGAACTTAAGGCTAGCTGGTCATGTAAACCTTCAACGTATGTGACATGCGGGTCATGGTCGAAGTCAACGCCCTTAAGTTAAGGTAGAAATCATGCCGAAATTTCGGCATGACCTCTCCTGACTCGCTTGTGCGAGGGGCCTTAGCTTTTGGCGTTGGCCAAGTTGTGGCTGGCATGGTGCATTGAACCTTCGGGTATGTTTTTAGCGTGGCTCCGCGTCAAAGTCAAGGCTGAAAAGCTAAGACTTCGGGTCGGGAACGACCTTCGATCTCAACTTTTAAGCTTGACTTGTGAGGGAGATCGGCGTAAAGACATACACTTAGGCTTTATGACAAGTACTAAGCCAAAAACCAATAGGGGTCTTGGACGAAGTGTGACACAAAGAGGGCATGGTTTACACGGGCTAGGATGGGTTGTTTGGGACGACCCCGTGCGCGCTAAAAAGGTGTCTGGCAGACCAATCAAGCTTCAACTGAACGGTCATCCCGGGTTAAGGGTCGTAGTGTGCAATGTAGCGAGGTAGCAAGTGCACGTAGCGTGCGGTGTAACGAGGTAGCAGTGCAAGTAGTGTGCGGTCACTAAATTCTTTTTTTGAGAAAAATAAAACTTTTCAGAATGCGTTTTAAAGAATTTATGCGCAGTTCAAAATACAGCATGAAAATCAAGTATGAATGGAAATGCACGAACTTGTTATGATTTTGGATGAGATGAAAATGCAACATCTTTTTTTTTTTGAAAACAGCCCGATGTTTTGAACAACACACGCACACAAAACGAGAAAGGGTAAACGAAAGTTTGACCCACGGAATGTTTTAAAAAAAACGGTAGTTTTGAAAAACATAATTTTCCCTAGCGGAGATGCCAACTGAAATTACCTGAATCGCGCGGGGGGGGGGGGAGGGGGACGCGGCGAGAGGCCATTTTGCGAAACTTGGGACCTCGCTTCCGGAGAGAGGGAGGAGTCGCCACGTGGTTTTGTATTATGAGCCCAAACGTTGAAAATGGCTGAGTTTGAAAAAAGGAGGGTCGTTTTAATTGGCAGCCAAAACTTGGAAAAGGCTTTGAAAAAGTGGAGTTTTGTATTATGAGCCCAAACTTGGAAAATGGCTTTGAAAATGTGACATTTTGTATTATGAGCCCAAACTTTAAAAATGGCTTTTTTTGTACCAGAGATTGTTAGGTTCGGAGGTCACGTTACGTTTCGGGAAGAGTGTACAGAGGTCACCCGAAACGCCTCGTATGACGAGTCTTTCTACCTTTCTCAAAATTGTGTACGTGTGTGTGTGAGTTGCATTTTGAAAAGGGGGCTTGAATGTCAAGCTTAATCTTGGTTTGAGTGACAAACGTTGATTTTATGATGAAAAAATGAGCGTTTGAATGACAAACGTCGGTTTTGAGTTATTTTGAAAACGGCGTTCGAGGACAAACTTAAATCTTTAGTTTGAATGTCAAATGTTGATTTTAATGAAAAGATCGTTTGAATGTCAAACGTCGGGTTTTGAGTTGAAAATGAGCGTTTGGATGCCAAACGTCGATTTCGCGCGTTTTTGAAAAGGAGTTTGAATGTCAAACATTGTTACCAATTTTATGAAAAGAGGTATTTAAATGACATGCGATCAACGAGTCGTTTTGCGACTCGGACTTTGATAAGTAAATACTATCACAAGCCAAACGGCTCGGACTTGTAAATGACAGTATTTAAAATGCGGTATCAACGGAGTCAAACGATCCGGACGGTAAAAGTGCGATCGACGAGCCAAACGGCTCGGAGTTGTAAAGGCATATAAATTAAATGACAATATCGACGGATCAAACGATCCGGACTTAGTAAATTATGATCACGAACCAAATGGTTCGGACGGTAAATGTGCGAATCGACTGATCAAACGATCCGGACCGTAAATAACATAAACGTAAAAATGGGGCCGGAACGTCGTTTTAACCCAAAATTACTTCTCTTACGGGAGAGAAGATGATTTTGGGGTAAAATGTATCGAACCCCGTAGACGGCTTTACTTCTACATTTCGAAAGTTTCGATCGACACGATAATAGCGGTTGACGCGTAAATCGAGGCGAAACGAGTTTTGGAGAGAGAGAGAGTTTTACCTATGGCTAGGGGTTGACTCTTTGACTCGGTTTATGTATACGGGATACGATTTTGGTGTTTGAAAGGTGTTTCGAGGTTTTTTTGTTTGTGTTTGATCGAAAAACAGGATTTCACGCAAATCGAGACAAAACGGGGCTCGGGGAGGGGTAGAACTGGTTTGGGCCGTGAGCTTTGAGGGAGAGAGTAATGTTTTTTTTTTACAAATGACAGCCCTTGTATTTATAGGGTGAAAATGCAAAACAGGCCGGCCGACCTAAGGCTCAATTTGGAAGGTTTTTGGGTATTTTGGAAATTCCAGGGACCTGAAGGGAATTCTGGTCCATGCTGTAAAACAGGCTGGACGGCCAGTCATTCAAAATAAAGGGCATTTTGATCTTTTCACCCTTGAATTTGATTGATGTTGATTTATGGGGCTTGGCATGCGTGCCACGTGCCCCTGTGACTCACCTAGGCTAGGGATTTTGTCCCGTTATTCCCGGTTTTGTCCGTTTTTTAAATAACTGTTCGGAAAATGTCCGAAACGCGCCCGGAAAGTGCCAGAAAGTGTGTTTTTCGAGGAAAGTTATACTTTTACATGTGATAATGTGTGTTGATTACACTTTGATGTCGGGATGCACGGGGCAATCCCGGGATGTCTCGTTGACTCGAGAGCGGGGAGCTTAACGGATTTCGGTTAACCTGAAAAGGGTCAGTTAACGGATTTAACCTGAAAAGGGTCAGTTAATGGATTCCGATTAACTTTTAACGGATTTTGACGATTCGGATTTGGGTACTTACAGGAATGAGTGGCTAATGTCATAAAAACAAAAACAATAGTACTTCTTGAAGGAAGTTGTTAAATGCTATTGTTGTCAATGATAACAAATGAAATAATATTTAGAAGGAGGACTTTTAAAAGAAATTGTGTATTATTTAAATGAGAATGTGACTTTCTCTAATTTAGAGTTACTACAAGATGAGACATTTTGAAATAATTAACCTCCAATTTTAACTCCATTAAGGAATTCTGAGGTGTATAAATATGAGTTGTTATAAGAAATAAATTGTGTTAATTCTTCTATTGAATTAGCAATTTAATTTCTTGGTGACTTCTCTAATTATGTTAGAGAGTTATATATGTAAGGTCAAAGTTATAATTTAGTGTTTAATTGTTGAAAATTAAAGCCAATGTTTGGGGAAGGCTTTTTGGGTGGATACAAATTTCCAATTAAATGTGGTTGTTCCAAGTATTCCGGCTCATCATAGTGAGTAGTTAGAAAATTTTGTTAGCCTCGACTTTAAGTGTTGACAAAAGATGACTTGACGACCTTGAACTTAGTGGTTTTTTTAAAGGAAAATCCTACAAAGTTTGGGTTAAAATGAGACGCATGTTCAAGTCGTGAATGTGGTTGAATCATGCAAATTCTTTTGCGGAACTATATATTTAACGGATTGTCGAATTTGTTATATAACGTATATAGTACCAAGAAAATGGCAAAAGTATTGTGGGAGTCTTTGGACTATAAATATAAAACCGAGAATGTGGGTGCAATGAAATTCATTGTGATCCACTTCCTTGTTTTAAAAATAGTGCACACCATAAATCAGAATAAAAAAATCAAATGAGAGAATTGAAAATATTATTTCATGAAAATCATATTGAATGGATGGTGTTGAGTGAAATTCTAACCTGACGACAATAATTGAAAAATTGTTTCCAACTTAGAAAGATTTCAAGCATCACCTCAAAAATAAATGAATGTTGAGGTGCTTGCTTTTCGTCTTTGTGTTGGAAAAGAGAATAGAGAAACGAAGAATAAGTTGTCTAATTCTTCCTGTAGCAAAAGCTAATGATATGGAACATAACTAAATGCTTAATGCAAATACAAAATTAGTGAATATTGTTTGGAAAGTCAAACTTGTTTGGAAAATTCAAGCATATACATTATGTCTCGAGAAACAATGGTAATTTTAGCAAGAATGATATTCATGATGTTCAAATGAATGAAATGGAAAGGTGTTCAATTGATCAATAATGAGAATGAATATTGTTATCTGGTAAAAATAGATTTAAACAATACTTATCAAATAGATTCATGATGTTTGAGATGTGAATACTATTCACACACATGGTGGTATAATGTAAGTTTTTACCTTTACCGTTGCTTGCTAAAAAACAAAATGTTGAATCTTATCTCTTTAAAAGAAAAGTTGAAAATCAACTTCCTAAAGAGATAGTGATAAAACACAACTAATTTTAGTTCGTGTATATGACTATTGATTGGATATTTGTTGGGTATGATTACAATAGTAGTGCTTATATAATTCTTGTTTATGAATCTAAGATACAATGTATATACAAGAAAACTATAATGGAATCATGAAATGCTTATTTAGTTAAGAATATGTTTCTGTATAAATTAAGAGATAAGGCAAACTCATTTAAACGGATCCATGATTCAATAGAAGAAGAAGGAATTTATCATGAGGAAATGATGAAAAAGAGGTAGGACCTCAACATAGCAAATGAAGTAGGATAAGAAAATTCTATGGCCTAGATTTTCTACATGCTAGTAAGTGGATCACAAAGTTATATATGCATTGAACGATTCGAAAGAAACTTTGAAGAAAATGGTCATTAAAATTGAGATTGATTCCATATTAGAAAATCACACTTGGGATATAGTGAAAGTAACTCCGGGTTGTAAACCACTAGGATATAAGTAAAAAATTTAAAAAGGAAAAATGAAGGTCGATGGAACAATCAACGAGCACAAGGCTAGACTTATAATTAAGGGTTACAAACAAAAGGAATACCTTGATTACTTTATACTTATTCTCTCGTTGCGAGAATAATATAAATAAGATTTGTATTTACAATTCTTGCATATCAAAATTTGAAATACATCAAATGGATGTAAAATACCTTTTCTAGATGTAAATTTAGAAGAAGAAATTTACATAGAACAACCTGAAGGGTTTGTTGCACATGAGAAAGGAAACAAAATGTCCACAATGTATACCACAATCAAATGGTGTTGGTAATGAATAATGACATTCTTGCTAATTTCAGGGCTACCCAAAAATGTGGGGGTGAGTCTACTTTGGAAAAATAACTACCTTTGGAAAGGTTACCCCAAGAAAACAATGAAATGTCCATATAAAGTATGGAATCATCGGCCTACGTACACTTGTAAATTTGGGAGTGTTTCACAAAGTAGCAAGTTGTAGACACCCCATTCTGAACCCATTGGAGCAGATTAATACCACTCTAAGTCTCGCCTTGAGTCAAGAGTAGAAATCCACCATTTCGACATGTTTCGTTAAGTTTTGACTAACGACCATTAGTTTGGACTAAACTGCATACGGGATAACGAGTGAAGGACAGAATTGTCCACTGACAAGTCTTGTCTCATGCGGAATGTACGTGTCCCACGCGATACTAAGCTCCTGCAGACATGCAGAAGCCAGTTTCCTCGTCGATTTCAACCTCTTTCTGGATAAAACCTTATTAATCCGGTCATCCAATAGAATTTGGGTTCTGGAACCTTCCCAGGGTATTTTACCTCTCCACCTTCACCTCTCCAACACCTATAAATACTTGAAGACTTTCAGTATTTCGGATCCCGGACTTTCTGGTTGAACCCCTACGTTTACTGGTTTCTCTCCTTGAAAGATACCTGTAAACCACCCTAAAAATCACCTAAAGTTTGTTTGTCAACCTTGTTGATAAACAAACATCGAAGCCCGAATCAAGGACCGAGGCAAAGCTCTGTCCACATCAAGATTCGACTCTAAACTTGAGTCGAAACTCTGTTCGAGTCTCTTCACACGAGGTAATCTTCCTCCTCCCTTTCTAATTGATTGTTAGAGTGGTATAATACATCAAACCTAGGATCGGCCTAGAGCATCTCCAAATCATGGGGACGATCTCGAAGCAATCGATCCTATATTCCGTTTAACGTAGTTAAATGGATTATTTTACTTGTTTCTTTAATTAAAATGTCTTTTATTTGAAAACCTTTTCTTTTAGCAAGATCGATCTCCGGATTGGGTGGAATGGGTGCCTGAATGTGCGCTCGCCCCGCGAAATTTTGGTTTTCAATGGTGAAAGTGTAAAAAGAGAGTCGCCACGCCATGCTTAAGAGGTGCACTTTGAAAAACCTATGAAAAGAGAACGGGTTCGGGGGTCAGGTTACGTGTTGGGAAGAACCGAGAGTTCACCCAACACGCCTCGTCCGTAGACGAGTCTTTCAATTAAACATCCAAGCAAATCCAAAAGTGTGTGCAAATGTTGACAATGAACAAGTGTGGTAATCATGCATTTTATTAATATGAATCGAGACTTACAACTTGTGAGCCAATTATTTAGGGAGGCCACATCCCTACTACAACAATCTAGAACAGATTACAAGGGAAAAAGGTTTCTGCAGACAGGCACGATATGTCGCATGACACATGACACAGGTGACCAGATATGTCGCGTGACACAGGATCACCTATGAACAATGTGTCGCGTGACACATAGAGGCCATCTGCAGAAACTTACACAATGAACACCAGAATCAATAACAACTAACACAGATCTAATTAATTGAACATATTAGATACGAAATACAGAAATAACAACAAAACGACCCCGGGAGTGTGGATATGGGTAGATCCACACCCCCTTGGGGTTTAAACACCAAATTCAACAATGAAAGCTCAATTACACAGATTCAACAATTTAAACAGAGAGATTGCGATTGGGATTCAGCAATCTAGACGGATAGAGTCTGATTACTGAATCCTAACAGGAGTAGACAATAGAATTATGAAGAATTAAGTATAAGAAAGAGAGAAGAGGGAGTTTGAGATTCGTTACCCTTGTTGCTTCCACAAATTCTGTATCAAGTTAGATACAGAATCCTTCAATTTGCTGCTTCTAGTCTTAGGAGCTTGGGAGGATTGATGCAAAGGATCCAAGTGGTTTGGTCTAGGAAATGGGTTTGAATTGGAAGGAATTGGGGTAGATTGAGGGTGGGAGAGAGAGAGGATTGTGTTTGGAGGGCTTTGTTATGATGCAATTTCTGCAGAGTAACAGTAGGTGAAATTGGGATCCATTTCTGAGAGGGGGAGGGTCTTATTTATAGGATGCAGTTAGTAGCCTCAATGTGTCGCACGACCTTACGTAGCCACTTTCTAGGCCTCGAGTTGTCGCGTGACACAAGGTGGCTCAACCGCTTTTGGCGCCAAAACCAGATTCTGGAACATTCAGGGAAAATACCCAAAAAGTCCAAAAGGTTTTATTCCCAAGAGGTCCTTTGGCATGAGTAAGGTACCAAAAGGTACTTCCTTCGCGGGAAACTTATGAAATGTTTCCGGAAGTCTCGGGATAGGCCAAGAATTTACCAAAATGCCCCTTAATGCAATTTTATTATATTAAAATGCATCTAAAAGGGTTGCGAATTGGATTGGCATACTTACAGAGCCCCTCGGCAACGTCACTTTTGGAAAAAGTGGGGTTATCGATAAAATAAGACCCAATCCCAATGAGCATCAAGGGATAAGGCAACGGGCTAGAAGGTGAATCTGGGGAATCGGATGGCTGGACCTTTGTGAGAAAGGATTCCTATGTATCCCTTAAAAAGGGAATCAAGCCAAATCGTAGTTCGAAATTACCAAAACTAACCACAAGCAAGAAAGGGGTAGAGATGTGTCTTCATACCTTTGTTGTGCTTACCTGTAACTTCTTGAGGGGTTGGTACTACTGCGGGTGGCTAGTAGCTGCCATTGGTGCCAGGTAGTAGCTGCCGGAGGGTCTCATGCTGCAACTGGTATTTGGCGAGTAGCTGCCGGAGGGACTCATGCTATCGCTGTTGACGGGTTGTAGCTGCTGGAGGGTCTCATGCTACAACTGGTCTTTGTGGATGCCGAAGGGACTCATACCACTTTGTTGGTGCAAGGTAGCCCCCAGGGGACTCATGCTACTATTGCTTCTCTTCCTGGATGCCGGAGGGACTCATACCACTTTGTTGGTGCAAGGTAGCCGCCAGGGGACTCACGCTACTATTGCTTCTCTTCGAGGATGCCGGAGGGACTCATACCACTTCTTTGGTGCAGGGTAGTTGTCGGAGGGACTCACACTACTGCTGCTTCTTCTCTTTGTGGATGCCGGAGGGACTCATACCACTTCGTTGGTGCAGGGTAGTTGTCGAAGGGACTCACACTACTGCTGCTTCTCTTTGTGGATGCCGGAGGGACTCATACCACTTCTTTGGTGCAGGGTAGTTGTCGGAGGGACTCACACTACTGCTGCTTCTCTTCGTGGATGCCGGAGAGACTCATACCACTTCTTCTGCTCTGCTGGGGATAAGTGTAGCTGCCGGGGGACTCATGCTACTTCTTTTTCTCTGCTGGGGATAAGTGTAGCTGCCAGGTGACTCATGCTACTTCTTTCCCTTTTGTATTCTACCGATTTTGTCAAATGCTGGATGGTCTTTGTTGATTTTTGATTTTTGTGTCCTGAACTTCGCTTGGTAAGCCGGAGACTCTGCTTTTATCTGTGCTTCGAGGCTACTGGTCTTTGAAACTTTTGCTTGGTAAGCCGAGGACTCTGCTTTATGGGGAGCTGGCTTTTTGGAAATTTTTGCTTGGTAAGCCGGGGACTCTGCTTTCTGGGGAGTTGGCTTTTTGGAACTTTTGCTTGGTAAGCCGGGAACTCTGCTTTCTGGGGAGTTGGCTTTTGCTTATACCTTGGGGCCACTGATCTTGGAACTTTTGATCTTGGTGTGCTCTGCTTGGGAGGCTAACATAGATACGGACTTTTTTTTTGTTCTCTTCTTTTTTTCGATTTTGCCTGAGGGCCAGTCTTCGAGGTTTTGTGAGACTCAGTTGATCATTGTACCTGTGAGGGAACAACATACCAAACGCCACATCTAACTAAGCTATCTTGTTAGAAAAGATTAACCTATGTTAGCTTGTTTGCACGAGTCTATCTATTCTGGGAAGGAAACGCGATCATTGTATTAAAAGGTCGGCTTTATCGGGTTTATTCATGAGATTTTGGAACTGTCTCGGATAGATGTGTATAGTAAGGGGGTCCTCTCCCATGCATTTTCATGGGCATGTATATGAGGGTAGGAGGTGTATTACAGCAACGGCAAGTTGGAAAGTGATTTGGGGTAACCACTGCAGGCCTTTCCATACTGTCTGATGTCAACCAAAATGTGTCGCCCGACATGCTATGTCTGCTTGACCTATTGTGTCGCACGACTGAGCGAAGCTCGTAACAGGTCCTTTTTTAGAGTCGATTCAGGCTTCATTTGCAAACACTGTCTTTTTAGCAGAGGAAACCAACAGCGCCTACTTGGCAGATAAGCGAATTCTTTGGCCAAGACTGATACTTTCAGCTGCAATGGAGCATTATAACAAAGAGGTTGCTTCCCGGGAATGTCAATTTCATCAGGATTTTGTCAAAATTTAGGGATTTCATCTGAGGCAACATAGGAGGGTTATTGACAAGCGGTACAATATGTCGTGCATTTGGTCCTTGAAAGACTGGAGGGTCGACTGGGATTTGCTTCGGGCTGCATCCTGCTTCTGGGACTCAGAGCGGCACCTCTTTTCTTTGTCATACAATGACTTGACCCCAACCATGGAAGACTTTAGGGCATTGACAGGCTTGGGCGAGGCGGCAACTGTAGCATTCCCATGGGCCGGTTGGTCAGTTGTGGAGCAGTTATCGGACTTCTTGTGTCTGCCAGCGGATCAGGTGTTGTTTATGATTCTGGGTGATGGGTCCATAGACTTGACTCGGAAGGCTAGGTTACGCCTGTCCCATCCTGAGCTGTTTGACCTTTCTACCTCTTTGGATATATTCATGTTGTTCACCCTGTCGGCTTACTATTTCTGCGAATATGCCGGAGTCTGCTCAAGTGCGTTGCTGGAGATTGTCAAGCAACTGAGGGGTGATCGGGGTGTGGATCTTCGTCAAATTCAATCTGGCCAGGGGGAGATGGACATTGTACCACTGTTGCTGGCTGAAACCTACCATGGCATCGACAGGCTGGCAGGGGGATCGTGCTTTCGCGGGAGCAGCAAATGGCTTGTTATCTCGCGTTCTCTGAGAGGTTGCGCTTGATTGGGCCATTACCAGAGGGTCGGATGGCAATGCCTTGGATGACCCGGCCACGCAGGCTGCTGAGGGATATAGCCGTTGACAGCTGGCAGATGAGATTATCGCGGTATGGGACTACTGATATGAGCTTTTGGATTCCTTCCTGGAACTTACAGACCATGAGAGACATTCAGGATGGATCAGTAGTAGTCAGGCTGCCAGGCTTGCATGTATCTTCTTTCTGTATCCCGTCATTGGTGAGCAGACAGTATAGATAGCCTCAGCAGATTGTTCGAGCTTTGAGGGAGAGGCTGATGACCGATGCTATTCCGATGTCTATGACCGAGCCCCGGGCTATACAGTTTTTCGGCAGATCCTTTCTGGAGGGTTTTCTTCCCACTCGTGTACTTCTTCGACAGTCCAGAGGGTTTACATTTCTGACCACAGAGTATCTGACTTGGTATGAGGAGCATCAGGGTCTTGTGCAGTTAGCTATAGAGGCTCGCCGCCGGGAATACTTGGGAGCAGATTATCCATCCAGTCGGTCTTTCAAGGATACAGAGGCACGGGGAAACCCAGACAATGTTACCGGTGATGTTGCTGAGGACTATCGGAAACAAGAGATCCGAAGGGCTTCTTTGAGGGATGATCCAGAGGTGATGGCTTGCAGAGAGATCTTGCGACAAGAGAGGATTGCTAGGGCCGCCTTGAGGGAGACTGGTCTGATTGAACCACCGGCGTGTGTTATACCTGAACTGGGACGGGCTCAAACCGATATATTCGACATTCCTAAGCCAAAGACCTCCCGGGGGACGAGGAAGAGGAAGGACAGAGGAGCGAGTTCGGGAGTAGGGACGAGCTTCTAGACACTTTTCTGAGAGATAGGAGACTATTTTGCTTTGTATTTTGAGAGTAGGAATTATTGTATGGAACATGAGTATCCTTTGATTACTTAATGCAGACGAAATAGATGTTGAAAATTTATTGCCTTTATTCGCAGGAAGCTATTTGAATCAAAAGTAGGTCGTGCTTGAACTCATCAACAACAGTATTAACTCAAAATGAACCTTTGAAAAGCTTTGGAACTGTAATCAAAACACTTTTTGGCAGGATGAGAGATTTTTGCAGCAATTTAGACTGAACCACAAGTGGTTGCCTACGTTCCCCTCTTGTAAGAGAACTAAGGGGCTCAGGTCTCCGTAATTCGACTCAATCAACTTTTGTGTTTAAGAAAGGGGAAGACAGAAGGGGGACATGGTGCAACCCTATTTTTTACCTAGATCGCCCTTTTTAGGATTTTTGGTCTAGCTGGGTATATTCTTTAGCACCGGGTGCGTCCCTTATTTTTGCATGGACTGCCTTTTGAGAGGTTTTCAGTCTCATCTGGGACAATTTTGTTGCGCCTTTATTTTTATTTCTTTCTTATTATTATTATTATTATTATTATTATTATTATTATTATTATTATTATTATTATTATTATTATTATTATTATTATTATTATTATTTTCTTTCTTTTTTTTTATTATAGAGGGGGAAAGGACTCGATCATACATAATACCTCCGCAACTTATCTCCGTTGATGGGGTGCAAAAATGGGTTGCCATCCAAATCTGTCAGCTGCATAGCTCCTCCGGAGAATATTTTCTTCACTAGAAACGGTCCGACCCAAACAGGTGCCCATTTGCCTAATGCACTGCTCTGATTCGAGGGCTTCATCTTAAGGACCAGATCACCAATTACCTTGATGTCCCTGGGTTTCACTTTCTTGTCAAAAGCACGGGCCATTCTTCTCTGGTACGCCCAGTTAAGCTCCATGGCTTTTCATCTGCGTTCGTCTAACAGAGCCAATTCATTATATCGACTTTGGAGCCATTCAATTTCATTTACTTCATTCTCGAGCAGAACCCTGAGGGATGGAATCTCTTACTCAATGGGCATGACAGCCTCCATTCCGTAAGTCAAAGCATATGGAGTTGCGCCGGTGGCAGTTCGAATTGAAGTGCGGTAGCCCCACAATGCTAAATGCAGCTTCTCTGGCCAATCTCGTCCTCGTTCGACCATCTTCTTTATGATTCTCTCCAAGTTTTTATTGGCAGCCTCAATAGCACCGTTCGTCTGTGGTCTGTATGGTAAAGATTTATGGCGCTTGACCTTGTATTCAGTGAGTAACCGATCAATTTTCCTTCGAAATGGGTTCCATTGTCAGAAATGATCTCATTCGGGACTCCGTAGCGGCAGAAGATTTGTTCCTTTATGAAGCGAGCAACTTTCTTTGCTGTGAGCACTTTGTAAGACGCAGGTTCTACCCACTTTGTGAAGTAATCTACCGCAACTAATACAAATGAATGTCCATTGCTCCCGGGCGGAGTTATTTTCCCAATGACATCAATCCCCCAAGTTGCGAAGGGCCACGGAGTTGTCATACAGTATAGGTCATGAGGAGGGATGTGGTTCAGGTTGGAGAATCACTGGCATTTATCACAAGTCCGCACAAACTGGATGCAATCCGCCTATAGTGATCCGTGGTAACCCACTCGATAATACTATGCATAAGAGATCGAGCGTTCATATGAGGTCCGCAGGCACCGTGGTGAACATCTTCCATTACTCTTTGGGCCTTTTCTTTGCTGATACAGAGCAGGAGTGGGAAACCTTCCTTTTTCTTCCATAACTCATTGCCAAGTATGACGTACTGTGCTGATAGTCTCTTTAGAGCTTGCAAGCTTTTGGCATGAACACCTTTTAAGTCTCCTTCTTTGTCAACAGGGTAGGATGCTTCACCATGCTTGAGATATTGGAAAAATTTGGTTGTACCATGGCTCATTGACGGTTTCGATCTCTATTTCACAGCAGTATGCAGGATTTTCTCGCCTACCGACCCTCAATGGTTTGATTGACTTTCCTTCTGGGATTTCCACCAACGAGGCCAGAGTAGCTAGGGCATCGGCAAATCTATTCTTGTCTCGTGGCAGGAATTGGAATGACACTTCCTTGAACTGGCTAACGAGCTCTGCAATGTAAGCGTGATACCTCTGGAGACACGGATCTGAGGTTTTCCATCTGTTGGCGGCATGATTTATTATCAGCTAGGAATCGCCAAACACTTCTAACTCCTCCACATGTCGCTCGAGGGCAGCCCCTAGACCAGCTATGCAAGCTTCATACTCGGCAGCATTGTTGGTAACCGAGAAGTTCAGCTTGATAGCTATGGGGGTATGCATGTCGTTCGGGTCTACTAGTACCATCCCGATGCCATTACCTCTTTTGTTCGCTGCTCCATCAAAGAATAACTGCCACCAGTTGCTGCTTTCTATAACAAGAATCCCCTCATCTGGAAACTGGAGATCTGGTCCTCGGGCTTCTGTACTGGGGAAATCAGCTAACTGATCTGCCAAAGCCTGTCCTTTGATTGATTTCCGGATCACGTATTTGATATCAAACGCGGCTAGGAAGAAGGTCCATTTTGCCAATCTAGTGGAGATGTTACCTCTGTCACCCTGGAACAGGTATCTGATCGAGTCCATCTTGGAGACCAAGTGTACGGTGTGGGATAGCATGTAGTGCTTTAGCTTTCCGACCACCCAGACCAAAGCTGCGCATGTCTTCTCGAGGGCAGAGTAGTTCAACTCGCTACCTTGGAATTTGCGACTAACAAAGTATATGGCATTCTCAATCTTTGAATCTTTCTTTTCTTGTGCTAGCATAGCCCCAGTAGCTGTATCTGTGACCGTCAAATATAGCAGTAAAGGCTTGCTCCTGTGAGGCGGACAAAGAATGGGAGGATTGACGAGGTAAGCTTTGATCCTTTCGAAAGCTAGTTGGCATTCCTCGTTCCAGATCACTTCCTGATTCTTCTTCAGTAGTTTAAAGATTGGCTCACACATGGAGGTCAGTTGGTTGACAAACCGCCGATGTACCGTAATCGACCCATAAAGCCCTTTACCTCGGAGACAGCTTCTAGGTGGTTTCATTTCAACAATCGCCTTTAACCTTTTCTCGGGATCTACTTCGATGCCGCGCCCGTGACCATATACCCCAGACTTTATCGCGAATAACCCCAAAGGTGCACTTGGCCGGATTTAGTCTCATGGAATGCTCTCGAGTCTCGTTGAAGAACTTCCTTAAATCAGTGAAATGCTGTCCATCTGACCCTTTCGAGTGAATAATCATATCATCTACATACACTTCAATCTCCTTGTGGATCATGTCGTGAAACAGGGTAGTGACGGCCCTCTGGTAGGTAGCCCCAGTATTCTTTAGTCCGAATGGCATCACTGTGTAACAATAAGTACCCCACGGAGTGGTGAACGCTGTCTTGTCCTAATCCTCCTCAGCCATTTTGATCTGATTGTAACCCGCAAAACCATCGACGAAGGACTTGACCTCGAAGTTTGCAGTTGCATCTACTAGCTTATCAATATTGGGCAAGGGGAAGTCATCCTTGGGACTGGCCTTGTTGAGATCTCGAAAGTCTACGCAAACCCGTACTTTCCCATTTGCTTTTGTGACCGTGACTATATTTGCTAGCCAAGTTGGGTATTCGATTACTTTGATAAAGCCCACCCGTATGAGTTTTTCAATTTCTTATTTTACCTGCAAGGACCACTCAGGTTTGATCCGCCTCAACTTCTGCTTGATCGGCTTAATTTCTGGATTCGGGGGTATTCGATGCTCTACGATAGATGTATCCAACCCAGGCATGTCTTTGTAGGACCAAGCAAAGACGTCCATAAATTCTTTAAGCAACTCGATCGTGGCAACCTGCTCATCTCCTGAGAAGAAGCTACCAATCCGTGTTTCTTTGGGTTCTTCTACTGCTCCTGTGTTCACCGTTGTCAATACCTCATCGGCAGCTTGGGCCCGCTTTCCTTTTGCTCGCAAACCTCGCTTTGAATCATTTTCTAAAATTTGCTCATCTATTAAGTCTCGCATTATCTTCAATTGAATTAGGCTTAATTATTTTTAAATCTTGATGATTATTCTGGTTAAGCTGTTCAATTGTTAGATTTTCAATCACGGGATACTCGTAAAGATCGACCATTTTATTCAAAGCAAAGGGAAAAAAAGTGTTTACAACTCGAAGACGGTCTTCCGTCGTGAGGACGTCAGACTGATCAGAAGACTCGAATTCAATAACACGGGATTCAGGAGACCGACTCAAGACACGAGGGACAAATTTAGACTCGTAGGACAAGGACGAGGCTTCGAGCCCAAGCTTTCCAATCATAGTCTCCCGTCGACGACCGGTCCTCGGAATGAAGTCCAGTTCTGCAACGGTCTCTCTGCAACGGTCTCCAAACTGTTTAGCTTCACAACTGGCTCTTTCTCGAATTCTAGCATAGCCACCACCTCGCTATCAGAGGAAAAGTCAATCAAATCACTTGGCTCCTTGGAAACAACTGCCCTTTCTGTAAGTGCTTCTGTCAAAAGCATACCATCCTCGTGCTCCGATGTACCCCTGATCTTTAAACAAATCTGCCAAATCACCATCAATATCTACGGGGTTAGCACCGCGGATCTTGCACATTGTGGGCTCGTCCAGAGCAAGCTTTTCGAGCTGATTCACATAATCAGGCCCCCAGAAATGGTAGTTGTTCTCGTAGGTGGCGGTGACACCTGGCCTTTTGGACAAGCTATTAAACATTTCCTTCACCGGGTTTTGGCTGCTGGCAAACCTCCGAATTGTTTTCATTCTTTCTTTCATTTGGCTCAACCTCGGTTCTAGACAAACGAACATATCTCCATCCTCTTTGATAAAGTGCTTGTTCAAAGACCAACTGTACGGGCGCATCTCAGGCCTCTTGTACCTTTTACCAGCAGTTGCGGTCATCCTTTCTTTAAAAGCTTCAGTCTTATCGTACGCTTTGTCTTCTCTAGACACGGCATATCCCAGGCCTTATTTGTTCCTCTTGGCTTCTCGCAGCACAAGCTTACACGGTCCCTGTTGGCGTTTTCCCAGCCCCAGACCAGGGATATAGCTCATACCTCTCATCATTTTCAACACAGGGGGAATCTTGTCTGAAGATGTCATCAAATCTATGGTGCAGACCTGTCCTTTAGGTTTCTCAATCGTGAATCCACTGAGCATCGGATTCTCCTGGTTGAGCTTGATTTCCATCACTGGTAAGGTATTGGTGCTGGTTTCCCCGATCGCGATGCTATCACCGTAAATGGTTGTCAACACTCCCTCTTGCACAAACTTTAAACACTGGTGGAGAGTGGAGGCTACCGCTCCAATTCCATGAATCCACGGTCTACCCAATAATTCTGAGAATGTGACCGGAATGTCGATAACTTGGAATTCTACCATCATCTCCTTGCCCCCAAACATCAAATTCAGAGAGACTATCCCCAACACTGCCCTAGATGTCGAATCGTAGGCCTTTATGGTTTGGTTGGATGGTTTAAGGTTCTGCGCATTAATGTCTAACATACTCATCATTTTAGCAGGGAGCACATTCATAGCTGACCCATTACCTATCAATACATGGGGAATCCGCCGTCCTTCCAGGGGTACCATGATGTGTAGAGACTCATTATGCTTCGCACCGTAAGCAGGCAGGTCAAGATCCGTAAAAGTGATGATGTTACCATACTGCGCAGTTCCAATTAGCTGATAGGCCTCATCTGGGGTGGCGTTGACAGATACTTTGGTTTTGGACAAGGCCTCTTCCAACTTTAGTTTGTGAGGGTAAGAGG
This sequence comes from Adenophora triphylla var. japonica, assembly GCA_022495995.1. Lineage (NCBI taxonomy): Eukaryota > Viridiplantae > Streptophyta > Magnoliopsida > Asterales > Campanulaceae > Adenophora > Adenophora triphylla. Next base: position 542,100 of record JAFEMH010001060.1, read on the forward strand.
ATGTGAGCAGAGATCATAAGGAAATATCGGCTTGTGTTCTCTTTAACTGCGTTAGGATCGGGTCTTCCTGGACTTCTTCACCTCCTGCCGATATGTAAGGATTCTGAGAGGACTGGGGATTAGAGACCGCAACTGCCTTACCTTTCCCGGACGGATCTGAATTATTCAATCCCAACATTCTCCCTGACCGAGTCAACAGATTAACTTGTTGATGATCATCAACCACAAATTCCTTGATGGCCTCTCGAGCTCCGCTAGTGTGAGCGGTGGCCAGAAAAGCGAGTGCCGTGGCGGCCACGCCGCCCGTCTTATCTCATTTATGGATAATGGCGCCTCTACATTAGCCGCTATCCCGAAGTTCCTCCAAAGAGATTGGGAAATCTCTAGGAACCATGGAGGATATAAGTGTTAACAACCAAGTGCTCTTCATAATCATCATACTCAACAAAGATTATTCAAATCATGCAAGTCATCAAGATACAAAACATAAAGCAGTAGGTTATCTTTCATTTCATTAGAACGAGGGATTACATCAGTCACAACCTTATTACAACCATTGCTAACATTTCCATCTACGGATTCCCAAAACTCTATTACATTGACAAAATAATCTTGCCCGAAATCCATGAGATTCACGATGTTATTTGGCATAGGATTGTTGACAACATTCAGGCAAGGAGATTTCTCGATCTTCTTGTCATCTACGAGCCCTTGAATAATCTTTTTGAGGGTTATGCAGGAATTTGTGGTGTGTCCCAGGAACTGGTGAAATCGACAATACTTACTGGCATCCAGATGGGGATTAGGACGGCAGACTATAATTCTCCAAATGCTTGATCATAACAGTCCGAAGCAGGCCGTTGAAAACTTCCTCTATAGACATGCCCAAATCATCAAACCTCGATTGCGGCTTAGGCTGAAATCTCACTGTATTCTGCGCATTACTACCTCCTCTTTGTAGATTATTGATACTGTTGTCTTTGGCCACTTCCCTTCCCCTTGGCGCCATTGCTGAAATAGGGTTGGGTGCTCGGTATCGGTATCCTCCACTACCGTTGCTACCACCGGCATTCGTATTCGGGGTTTGATTGAACAATCTGTTTTCACTTCTAGCTCCCATTTCAACCATCTCTCGCAGATCTGGATACCAACCTTTTCCGATGGCTTCCCTGAGTACCGGCTTTACACACGACAAGAAGATATCTTTTTGGTCCTCGGGAGGGGTATCGCCTCGATAGCTCATTAAGCTTGGCATTCCACCATTTATAGAATTCGTAATTGACTCATCGCCTTCTCCGGATGGTCCCCACTAAATCATCCCTGTGGTACGCCACTCCAAATTGCCTTTGTACTTCTCCAAAAAGGTCTCCGTGATCCTGCCTGTGTGGAGCGGCATTCTTGTTTCAGGCCAAAACCATGTGAGCGCCGATCCCTTCAAAGTCGATGGAAGTGGGATGCCATAAACTCCGTGGCCTCATTGCTCCCATTGTCATAACATAAGTATCCACATGAGTTTTCTGCAAGCAAGCACCATCGAAGTCCATCTTGGGCATTTTGAACTTGTGAGGCAAAGGCGTTACTCGAGCCGGGTCCACAACCTTGAGACCACTAGAACCCACAAATAATTTATCGATCCGTTGTTGCATCCGCTTCAATAAGGCTGTTACTTCTGGCGTCAATCCTGGAATTTGGGGGATCATGGGAGACACCGCTGATGAAGGCACCGGAAACTCCGGATCTGATCTAATGGGCAAAGCCGGGCCGATGGGAGACCAAAGGTACCGGGTATATGATGTTACCGTCCAACAAGCCGACCGAGCCGGGTATCCCGTTCCCATACATATCATAGCCGCAACCGCACACCGGTTCTGGGACCGAACCGCGCCGATCGACTTCCGAACCGACCAAGAGTAGAAAATCTTGTACCGATGCAAGGAGCCGAATGCGGAGTAGAACCATATAAATGCCGGGTAAGAGGGAGAACACACACGCGGCCGAGAGAAACCGCCTTGGGTCTCGAGATCGCGATACCTTGGAATATTGTCTTGACAAATCCGATTCCCCGAAAGACGGTATTGACCATTCTCGCCGCACATTAGACCGACCACCCCGAAAACCGTCTGGTACACTCGAACCGGGGTTGGGGATAACTCCGCTTGAAACCGAGATCCATAATCGAAACTGCGATGCTGGGGCATTGGGAGTTGGAGAGGCAGTGAGATCGAAGAAATTTGATGTTTGACCGCCATTCTTGCTAACACCTTGCTGAATAACTTGGTTATACCCTTGAGAGGATGGGGGAATGAACCTTCCTTGGTCACTCACAAACATTCCCGGAGATGACATTTGATCGGGGCGCGGGGCATAGCTTACTGGAGGAGGCATCGCATTGTAACCGGGCCGAGTAGGTCAAGGTGTGAAGCGGATCCAATCTCATTGTGACTGTCTTCTGTGATCTCCTCATAAGAACCGTCCTCTCGACGAAGTACTGCGATCCCTTTGGCTCTCATGGCCTCAACAAAGCGGTTATGAGCTTCTTCCTCACGGGCCTTGGCATTCTGAGCCAATAGACAGGCCTCACGTTCTATGGTCAAAGCGGCTTCTCCGCATTCATCCTCAACTCTTCCGCAGACATCTCGCTCAAACTTGATAGACCCAAAGAGACCGAACTCTCCAGCACCGAGCGGCAAACACATCTCCATTCCCGGCCATATCTGATCCTACGCTAACTGAAACTGCTTGAACTGCTTGAACACGAACCAAACGAGCTCCTGGGACAGATGAACGGGTCCAACTCGCCGTAGCTGCAGGGGTAGAGACGGGTTTATAAGGTATTGAAGGGAAATTTTGAGGAACGGGAGAGGGAAAGGAACGGGACAGACTCGCACAAACAATCTTATTTGTCTTCAAGTATAAATTAGTGTTTTAAATCCTAAGTACGGTTGGGAAAGGAGAAGCCTTTATTCATACTAACTATACCTCGGGGAAGCCTAGGGACGCAACGTTCAAATTACACTAAATGCCTTGCTTTGAAATATATAATAGGTAATGATACCTAACCAAATCCTAACATCATTATGGAACGGAGAGGTTGTCCAAAATTTCTGGGGAAATTTGGGCAGCATAACGGGTCTTTTCGAAGAATTTTGAAGAAAAATCCGGCATGACATCTCGTCGATGCACGTTGACAATGCGGCATGATCTCTCGTTTAGAACACGCCACGGGAGTGACATGTCCCCACGTGGAATCATGTTGCATTTGGAAACATGCCCACAAGATGCGAGGTTTTGGGGAAGGTATAAGGACCTACGATATGTTTCAAAAACAATTTATTTTGGTGTGATGAAAACGTGGTATCAAAAACCAACCGTGGGTAAGGTTTAAGTGTGGTGCCACCTATAACGCACTAGGGGGTTAGGTTTGATTTCAGGCGCTCAAGCGTAGGCAAATTTCATGGCCGTCCGCGATGCCGTCAATCGCACCCGAGGGTTCTAAATCTAAGTGATGTAGTGTGCGGATGACTATATTCTTTTATTTATGAAAACAAAATTTTATTATTTATTTTATTTATTTATGAAAAGAGAAAAGAAAACACACACACACCCTCACTGGAAATACAGGGAACAACAATCAATCGAGCCAAATTCGATTCAAGGGACTCGCCTCAAACCACAAATTCTTTCCGAATATCTCGTCAAAGGGCTACTCCTGTCGCGTGACACAGACATCAAGGGACGTAGATGTCGCACGACCCGGGTGGTCACCGAACCAAAGACTCGCAATCAATCAAATCAGCCCCTCGCTCTCCAAGGCAAGAACAAAGCAAGAATATCTAATGCACAACACAATGACCACAAAGCACATAAGGCTCACAAGTCTCATAATCAACAAAATGCATGAACCACAAATGATTATCAAAGATGCACACAAAATGGACGTATTAGATGTTTAATTTAATGAAAGCTTGACTCCACTTAACATTTGAAAACAAAGTTTTCAAAGTGCAAATCCCAAAGGAGTCGCCACCGAATGTGCGTTCGCCCGCGAAATTTTTTGGTTTTCAACGGTGAAAGAGTAAAAAGAGAGTCGCCACGCCATGCTTAAGAGGTGCACTTTGAAAACCTATGAAAAGAGAACGGGTTCTGGGGTCAGTTACGTGTTGGGAAGAACCGAGAGTTCACCCAACACGCCGTCCGTAGACGAGTCTTTCAATTAAACATCCAAGCAAATCCAAAAGTGTGTGCAAATGTCGACAATGAACAAGTGTGGTAATCATGCATTTTATTAATATGAATCGAGACTTACAACTTGTGAGCCAATTATTTAGGGAGGCCACATCCCTACTACAACAATCTAGAACATTACAAGGGAAAAGGTTTCGCAGACAGCACGATATGTCGCATGACACATGACACAGTGACTGCATATGTCGCGCGGACACAGATCACCTATGAACAATGTGTCGCGTGACACATAGAGGCCATCTCGCGTAAACTTACACAATGAACACCGTAATCAACAACAACTAACACAGCATCTAATTAATTGAACATATTAGATACGAAATACGTAAATAACAACAAATCGACTCCCTGGAGTGTGGATATGGGTAGATCCACACCTCCTTGGGGTTTAAACACCAAATTCAAACAAGTATTCAACAATGAAAGCTCAATTGGCTACTACGTATCTCAACAATTTAAACAGAGATTAGTGATGGGGATCTTCAAGCAATCTAGACTGGGATAGAGTCTCGATTACTGAATCCTAACAGGAGTAGACAATAGAATTATGAAGAATTAAGTAGAAGGAAGAGAGAAGAGGGAGTTTGGAGATTCTCAATACCTTTGCTGCTTTCCA